>OOFB01027730.1:15680-23839 GCA_900323305.1 Trachyrincus murrayi
GGCGGAGCTGGCCCACACCATGATCCATAGCCTGGCCCACGGCTCTGGATCCTCGGTGGTCAGCGGTGCCAGGAGTGTCACAGGAAGTAGTTGCACCACCTTCAACCCGCTGCAAAGAACCAAGAGCTCCGGCCTCCACGATAGGTGAGAGCCCTGGACATTATGGATTTTATACCATTTTATACCAGGCAAAACAACGTATAGGCTAAATGACAAAATGTGAATGTTTATTTAACAATGAATTATCTAAATTAACAATGTAATTGTGTTGGTGTCAGTATAGCATGTGTTGCTACATGTGAGGTGAGCTCATGGATGTTTGTGTCTGACCAGCCGGGAGTCTCTGGTAGGCGGTATGGGGGAGAGTAAGACACGCCCACTGGGATCTCCGCGCCTGGGCATCGCCAGCCTGACCAAAACATCAGAGTACAGGTAGCAAGCAGATGTGTGTCACTGTTGTTTGTCTTTGTGTTGGAGGCAAATAACACTGCATTTAATGTCATTTTGAGAAATGAATATCCATTAAATGAACTCCTCTCCTCCTCTCCCAACCCGTCTCCCCGCTCGCTCCTCCTCTCTTCTCTCCCCCCTCAGACCTCCCTCCTCTCCGTCCCAGAGGTGTAAGGTTTACACCCAGAAAGGTGTGATGCCAGGGACTCCGCCCCTCTCCTCGCACACCCTGGCTCAGGACGGCCAGGCGGCGGAAGCAGTGACCCCCCCAGACAGTACGAATGCTGTGTTGTTAGCATGTGTGCTGGTGAACCTCAAGCTGTCCTTGTTTTGTTCGTCTATTTGTGGCCTTGAATGTAGCTTTTTCTCATTCTCGTCCACCGCTGCTGCTAATTAGTTCTCTGCACACAGTTGGCGCTAAAATCATTAACAAATCGGTTGCAATTTATAAGAGTCCCCTAACAATAGGCTGTTCTCCCCTCCATCCAGTTTCCTCTTGTGTGTTGCGCCAGTTTTTCTCCATTTTTAATTATTATTTTTAGCTTCTTTGGCATCTGCTGTGCTTTCTTCTGCTAATCCCCTTCGTTGTCCAGACCATCACAGTAGTTAACTAATACTTTCCAGCGTGAAGTTTCCCTGTTAGTCCCATTTAGTTTTCAGCCTCATGAATACAGCTGGTGTCCTAATGTTACTCAGGTAAAATAAAACAGTGGCAATATTTCCCTGCAGACCAGAACAGTAGATGCATCCAATTTCCAGCGACATGAAACAAAGTCCTCCTCTTGGGCATACTTGATCCTTACCTGTAGGTTTGACAAAGGATACAATGTCCCCACTACCTCACTTTGTGACACAGTGAAGCGCATACAGCTCACACCCGAGACGTGTAGTTAATGGCTACAGTCTAACTTCCATGTTGAATCCTGCAGACAGCGTGGCTGCAGACAGCGGGCGCTCCTCCACAGATTCAGTGCTGTCCAGGGCGTCCCCGGTGGGCATGAGCCTGCAGGTCCACGAGCCGGCTGGACGCTCTCTGTCCGCCAGCCACGGCTCAGCCGAGACCCTGTGTGACGACGAGGTACCACAGATACCCCTGGACGCCCACAGGGAAGGTGAGGAAAAAACACACCGCTGGTGTACCGCCTTGGCATCTTTTTGCACGCATGATTAGCTCAATGTCACAGAGAGAGAAAATAAATCAAAAGAGCTAATCCTTGCTCATAAATTCATCTTCCAGGCCACGCAGGGACCCTATCCCCAGTGGGGCAGCTCTCCCTGGGGGAGGATGAGCTGGTGTTCACCATGGGTCCTGGAGGGGAGGTGGCCCTGGATGCCAGGGCTATGCTGGAGGCGCGGGGGCCGGACGGACGCCCGGCCAGCATGGTGAGCTTCACCAGCGACTGCTGCCTGGTCACGGCGCGGGGCTCTGGCCCGGTTCCCGTCAGCATCATCGGCAGCATCGGAGGGGAAGCCGGTCACCTGGAACATTATGGAGGGTCTGCTGTCGCCGCGGCGAGGGCAGGGGTGACAGAGGTGGTTGCCATGGCGGAGGTCAGTCGTTTTTTGAATTATGCCCGAGCCAAATATTTCACAGGGCATGTCCGGGGTCTAACCACATTTGAAAAGCTATTGATTTAATGCAGCTGGCCAAGTGAGTCTCTTGCGATTCTCTGCTTCCATGGGATATTGAAAAAGATAAATGTTGGCAGGAAATATAAATACCCTGCAGTCGTTCCACATGGAGATGTCCAGCATTTTAAATCAGTTGGAACAATTAACTCAACAAATCCCAGGGAGCAGGCCTGTTTGAATGAGCAAGTACTGGTTGTCAGAATATATTCAGTCAGGTTGCGTCCCTGGTGTTCAGCATATGTTTTTGTTTTTATTAACTGAGTAATGTCTGTTTTTTTATTACACAAACAAACATATAGAGGAAACCTGCATCCCTATTTGTGATGCAAAATGCTGTTGTGTTGAATATGAAAATGTTCTCTCTGTTGCCATTGAATAATATGTAATCACACTGTATTACATTTATTTAGCTAATATTAAGATTCTAATAATTCTTTTTTTAAAGATGACAGTTATATAGCTGTGTCGGCAAAATGGCTATAAACGCCATTGCCATCATCAGCCATTGAATCACAGTACATCACATTAGACTCAACTTGTCTTTCCCCGTATTGTATTGCAGGTGGCCATGGCCAAGCTGCGACTGGAGGGTGAAGCCTTAACCACAATGATGCCCAGCTGTTCTTCCACCTCCTCCTGGCTCAGTGATCTGAGCGTGGGCAGTGAAGCAGAGCAGTCCCTGCATAGCTTCAGCCAGACTCAGAGCCAACAAGGGGAGGCGCTCGCTGACCCTGACCCCATCCACAGTCTTTCCTCCGGAGTGGAAGGCCCAGGAGAGCTCATCAACAACGGCCCTGTTGGAGCCCAGAGGAGAGGCAGTCAGGAGGCAGAGATGCTGCTGTCTGAGAGTGGGAGTGAGCGAGGAGGAGGAACCCCAACCAAGGAGAGGCTGAAGACCCTGCCTCACTCTGTGGGTAAAGCCAGCATGCAGGCTCTGGGCAGGCCAGGCAACTTCTCCCCACTTAGGACCACCATCAGCGTTCACCCGTGTCTGGCCGTCAAGCCAATGATGATACATGAACCCACCATCCTGTCCTCGCAGATGAAGAGCGGCTTCAGCAAAGACCTAGCAAAAGCCGGCTCTGCCCAAGCCCAGGGGCATTTAGCCACCATTTCTAGCGAGACAATTTTTGAAGACCCCTGGTTGAAGCGTGGTGGGGAAGGGATGAGATCAGAGGAGCTGGCGTGTAATGTGAAAGCGGAGATGAAGCAGGTAGAAGAGGCTAAAATCTGGGTCTCCTCCCCAAATTCCTCTAAGAGGGTGGTGGATGGCTGTGAGATGGTGGCTGTGGTCACCCAGAAAGACTGTCTGACCAGCGTGTACAACCCCGATATCCACCGCACCGCTAGCCTTCCCCGCGGGTGGCACCGCGTGAACCGATACGACGGTCTGGATAACGGCAGCGAATACCGGAATCTAGGCGTGACCACCTCAACTCCCTGCAGTCCTCGGGCCACGCTGGACCGGCGTGGGTCCAAACAGGGCTTCTTCTCCCACAAGAGGGGAGGAATCCCACCTCTGCCACCTGTGCGAAAGTCAAGCCTGGACCAGCGCAACAGGGCTGCCGGTCCCCCTCTCAGCCCTCTCCACCAACCCAGCTATGGGCTCTCGTTTCTGGGCAGCAGCGCTGCAGAGGACATGGGTCTCTCTGGGGGTTCTGCTGCAGCAATTGCTAGACAACGAGGTGCTAGCGCCGACAGCAGTAGGTTGTTTAGCGCTAAGCTGGAGCAGCTAGCAAACAGAACCAACTCGCTAGGCAGAGCCCATGGTCTACACAGCGGTATCCTCCAGTACGACTGCTTCTCCCTGGAGAGGGGAGGCAGTCTGAGAGGTGGAGAAGTGAGGGGGGATAGTACCATGCCTCGTACTGGGCGCAGCCTTACCCGGGCTGGATCCGTCTCTTCTCCACATGGACACGCCAGCAGCAGCAGTGGTCCCGGTTTCATCTCCGTTCCGGGGACATGCAGCGCTCCACACTCTCCAGCAAAAGGCAGCAGCCAGTCGAAGATCTCCGCCGTCAGTAAGCTGCTGATGGCCAGCAGTCCCAAATCCAGGAGCCTGTCGGCGTGTAGCACCAAGACTCTCAGTATCTCCACCAAGTCTCTACCGCAGGCCTTCAACCGCAGCTCCAGCCTCCCTCCTAACGCAAAGGTATGACAGATCCCTCACGCTCAATGGACAGAGGAATGAAACTCCTGAGTTGTAGTTCTTGAGTCTTCTCATAACTCATAGTCAGTATTATGTTGCATGACACCAAGTAGACATAAGAGCTCGGGCCGGTTGGCCACACAACGCTGACAGGCACTTTGTGTGACCTCTGTGAAATCTGAACCTCATCCTTTGATCCGTCTAACACCGGCCCTTCTCCCAGCCCCAGGCTCCAGTGCAGGCTCCAGTGCAGGCTCCAGTGCAGCAGCAGAGCCCCTCTTCTGGTTCCTGGTCCACCCAGTCTCTGAGCCGCAGCCGGGGAGGGAGTCTGGCCACCAAGCTGCCCCTCAGGGCCGTCAACGGTCGGATCTCTGAGCTGCTCCAGGGCAGCGCCAGCACCCGCGCTAGAGGCCACGCCCAGGCAGGAAGTACCGAAGCTGGGGAGGAGAAAGGACTCGGGGCAGCTGGGTGAGTTGAAACATGAACCATGACAGTTTAGTTCAATGAGTTGTTACTAAATATTGCTGAACGCTGGACCACACTGTTGTACATTACCCTAGTGCTAGTGGAGACACAGGTGGAGGAGGAGCAGGTGGAGCCGCAGGAGCCGGAGGAGCGGGTGGAGCCGCAGGAGCGGGAGTAGTGGGAGGAGCAGTAGTCCAGGCAGAGGAGAAGCCAGCTGTGGTCCAAACGCTCCCCTCTCCCTACAGCAAGATCACAGCTCCCAGGAAACCCCACCGGTGCAGCAGTGGCCACGCAAGCGACAATAGGTAATCGATTCATTAAGAGACGCTCTTAATGTGGTACAAACACACCACCATAGGAAGGTCTTGCTCTGCCACAATACACTACCAGCCACAAGACAGCAACCCACCTCCTATTCTGTTCAGCGTCTTGTTGTCATGCCAATGTCGATCTCACACTCGTATCTAATTTGTCCCCTTTAACAGTAGTGTACTGAGTGGCGAGCTGCCCCCGGCCATGGGCAAGACGGCCCTGTTCTACCACAGCGGAGGCAGCAGCGGCTACGAGAGCATGCTGAGGGACAGCAGCGAGAACACGGGGAGCAACTCCTCCGCCCAGGACTCCGTCAGCGAACACAGCTCAGCCACCACCACCTCCTCCCGACGGAGCTCCAAGACCAGCAAGAAGAGCCGCAGCAGCACAGGTCAGAAGAACCTCACAGATGGGATAGCAGCCGAAAGGTTCTGGGTTCGATCCCAAATGTCCCGTCGAAAATGCATAAGCCCTACCTGCTCCTTAATGAGCTGTATCTGAATTCACTCAAGTTGCTTTGGATGCAAGCGTCAAATGCTAAATGACCTAATAGTAATGGTGAATATTGTCTTTCCTAGATATAATACAGTGAGGGGGGAGGTCTTCTAATAATATGCATGCATGGCCAATATGGCAACAAAATTACTTAAATATATGATTAACTCGATCATTTCAGAATGCATTGTTCCCTGCAGCATAAGGCCGTTAAGTCACAAACAGTCTATTTGATATTATTTAAAAAAGTAACCGGGCCAATGGAAACAAATACAAACTGAATGATAGAGAATGTCAATAGAAGCTGTGTGAAGTTAGGAAATAGGTTTCTGTGAGAACAGAATCCCAGAGACATGGCTCAGTGAAAAACCTATTAAACAGGGCCTGAAATGTAAATGAGGAAGCCATAGTAGTAGTGGTGGTGGAAAGAGGAGGGTGCTGTAAAGGAAGGTGACCCCGACCACCCAACTGTTAAATGGTGAGGAGCATCTATACTATATATATATATATATATATATATATATATATACTGTATATATATATGGCTAACAGAGCCAGGTAATAGGCCTGCCTATTCAGACACAATGATGGACACGGGCGCAGGACCGGCATTCATACAAATGATTTTTCCCAATGAATGCTCGACTGGAATGGGACAGGCTATTTGTATTTTGCATATACAATGCTTTTAGTGGAAGACGGTGTTTTTCAATTGCGTTCGTTGCAGATAAATTATGAGCCGATTGGAAAATGTATCAAGTCTCTGGCACCAGCCCTGGTTCCCTAGTGATGAGCATTAGCTTTCACTAATCTCTTTCACAAACCCAATCTGGCTGCTGGATTATAACTAATGTATGTTCTGACACTGTCGACAGGACAGCATACAGTATATAGGAACATACAGGCTCAGATGTGTAGGTGGGCTGCCTGGTGCATAATCACTTAATCACACCCAATCATTCTCAGCATCAACAGTCTGACGGTCGAATCTTGTTCAACCCAACCGACTGTCAGCTATGACTCACCGAGGAGCAACACATTGAAGAAGACATTTTTAAAGGCTTCAGAAAGAAAGAAAGAAAGAAAGGACATTTCTTGTGTGTGAAAGAGGAAGAGAAATAGGGAGAGAGGGATGGATGGAGGAAACAACACACATTTCCACACATCCCCAAAGTGTGTGTGTGTGTGGGACTGTGCCTTCGACTGAGCGATGTGTAAATAATTTTTCGTCACTGTCAGAATGAATTGCTGGATATTTCTTTATTACTGCCACCGCCAGCGCTCTCACTATGCTCCTCATTTTCTTCCACTCTGCACTCACCCATCTCTCTCATTGTATTTCTCCACTCCCACTGTAGTCTCTCGGTCTCTCTCTCTCGCTCTCTCTTTTGTACTCTGTATTAAAATACTAATGGTTAAATGCGTATGTGACCATAACCAGGATAGACTTGCAAACACTTCAAAATCTCTTTCAAGTTCTCTCTCATACACACACACACACACACACACACACACACACACACACACACACACACACACACACACACACACACACACACACACACACAGTAGGTATGCATGGGAGTGTGTGCAGGATATTTCATCTCGTTACAGTGGGAGGATTAAAGAGTACGCTGCTTCTCCAATTCATAGAGAACAGTAACAGTACTCTGTTCTCACTTCTCCCCCTTATTAAGTCATTCTCTCTCTCTCACACTCTCTCTCTCTCTCTCTCTCTCTCTCTCTCTTAACCTTTCCTCTTCACACTTCAGTTCTGGCTTTAGTCCTCCTCCTTTCATCTATCTCTCTCCTCATCTATGTGTGTTCTCTCCTCCTCTCCACCATCATTATTCTACTCTTCCACCAAACCTTTTCCATGCATTCTCTTATTGTAGACTCTTCCCTTGGTTTCTGTTCCACAACAACAACAACAACAACAACAACAACAACAACAACAACAACAGGATGAAACCTGTGATGCATAATCGACTGGCTGGTTGTCGCTGTCTTTCAGAGCGCCCGCTGCGTTTCTGTTTACTTTCCTCTTTGGAGTGGAGAAGGCTTTTCTGCTGGCTCCGTTGCGTTCCTATTTAGACTGCAGACGATGTTCCAGTCCTCCATTCCAAGGTCAAGGACTTAAGTCAGAGAGCTGTTTCATTACTGATCATTAGTGATAACTACACATGGCCAATGTGTAGTTAGGTTTTACTCAAGGCGTTACCACCTTAAGAGTAGCTTACCCTTAAACGTGGAGAACCTTCACTGCAGTGGCTGATTGGCTAGAGGTTGAGAGACAAACAGTCGACTGGTCGTAACCTTTGAACTTTGGATTTCTTTCAGGCCTCCAGCGCCGCCGCCTGATCCCATCCTTGACCCTCGACCCCTCCTCCTCCTCCTCCCCCACCCACCGCTCCTCCAAGACCGCCACTTCCTCCTCCTCATCTTCCTCCAGCCCCAGTGCATGCTGGGTAGACGGCCCCCTCGGGCCTCCGGCTTCTCCGAACCCAAGGGGCGGAGTTTCCACCACGGAGTCGTTTGAGATCAAAGTGTACGAGATAGACGACGTGGAGCGACTGCAGCGGAGGAGAGAGAGAGGAAGCAAGGTGAGAGAGAGACGGAGAGGGAGAGTAAGAGAGAGAGAGAGAGAGAGAGAAAA
>OOFB01027759.1:5217-16791 GCA_900323305.1 Trachyrincus murrayi
CTCGCCTGGAGCCTTAGCATACTGCTGGCCTCGCCACAGGTAACAGCACAGATAACACTACAGGTAACAGCACAAGTAACACTACAGGTAACACTACAGGTAACACTACAGGTAACACTACAGGTAACACTACAGGTAACACTACAGGTAACAGCACAAGTAACACTACATGTAACATCACAAGTAACACTACAGGTAACACTACAGGTAACATCACAAGTAACACTACAGGTAACACCAGGTAACATCACAAGTAACAACAGGTTACACTACATGTACCATACAGGCAACACTACATGTAACACTACATGTTACACTACAGGCAACACTACATGTAACACTACATGTTACACTACAGACAACACAACGGAAAACATTACATGTAACACTACAGGCAACACTACATGATGTAACACTACAGGTGACACTAGCTAGCACTACAGGTAACACTACAGGTGACACTACACCACAGGTAACATCAGCTAACTCTCCAGGTAACACTACTACAGGTAACACTATGAGTAGCACCAGGTAGAACTACACTACAGGCAACACTACATGATGTAACACTTACAGGTGACATTACACTACAGGTAACACTAGCTAGCACTACAGGTAACACTACAGGTGACACTACACCACAGGTAACATCAGCTAACACTCCAGGTAACACTACTACAGGTAGAACTACACTACAGGTAACATTACACAAAACACCAGGAGACACCATCTAACACTACACTACAGGTAAGCCTACTGGTGGTCTACTACTAAAAAGTGTTTGCCGTTATAACACTGTGTATATATTGCTTTTGTCGTTTACTCTTGTAACGTGTCTACCAATACCATGTCGACCGTAAATAAACTTTTAGGGATAGGTGTGTGTGTGTGTGTGTGTGTGTGTGTGTGTGTGTGTGTGTGTGTGTGTGAGTAAATTAAAATCCCTAAAAGAATGTGCTTTTCTCATGGATCTAAAGATTAGATGTTTGTACACCCCCTGTTGCTAGCTCCAGCTAACTCCAGCACAGTGCTTTAATGATAGATGCGAACAATGCTAGGAATGCAGTTTAAAGGAAAGTAATAAAAAAGTAACAGATTACTTCTCGTTTAAAGTATATGAATACATAGTTACTGGAGAGCCAAAGGAAGACCATTATGTTTTAGGTTAACATGGTATGTGTCGTAATACTAGATATGTAACATATCAGAGATATAACATGGTATGTGATACTAGATATATAACATGGTATCTGATACTAGATATATAACATGGTATCTGATACTAGATATATAAAATGGTATGTGATACTAGATATATAACATGGTATGTGATACTAGATATATAACATGGTATGTGATACTAGATATATAACATGGTATGTGATACTAGATATATAACATGGTATGTGATACTAGATATATAACATGGTATCTGATACTAGATATATAACATGGTATGTGATACTAGATATATAACATGGTATGTGATACTAGATATATAACATGGTATGTAATACCAGATATATAACATGGTATGTGATACCAGAGATACAACATGGTATCTGATACTAGATATATAACATGGTATGTTATACTAGATATATAACATGGTATGTGATACTAGATATATAACATGGTATGTGATACCAGATATACAACATGGTATGTGATACCAGAGATACAACATGGTATCTGATACTAGATATATAACATGGTATGTTATACTAGATATATAACATGGTATGTGATACTAGATATATAACATGGTATGTGATACTAGATATATAACATGGTATGTTATACCAGATATATAACATGGTATGTGATACTAGAGATGCTAGTGTTGCTAGTGACCTTTAAGACCAGAAAACGCTTTGTCTTCTAGCTGTTTATATTCGGGGCGGTGAAGGCAGACCGAGTGGACTTCACGCAGTGTGTTACACACGGCAGCTTCCCCCAGCGCTGGCAGGAGACCCTCTACAACATGTTCCACTTTGTTACGCTCTATGTCGTCCCCCTACTGGCCATGGCCTGCTGCTACTCCCGAATCCTCATCCACATCAACCGACAACACCAGCAGAACAAAGGTAGCACACACACACACACACACACACACACACACACACACAACACACACACACACACACACACACACACACACACACACACACACACACACACACACTGTAATGATATAGAGGTAACATATTGGTAATGTATGGGTAATGTGTGGTAATGTATGGTACTGTAAGGGTAATGTATGGTACTGTAAGGGTAATGTAAGGTAATGTATGGTAATAACTAATTGTGTTGTTTGTGTTGTCAGCTGGAGAGTCGTACCTGAGGCGCAGTGGAACAGACATGATCCCGAAGGCTAGGATGAAGACTCTGAAGATGACCATCATCATCGTGGTGTCCTTCATCGTGTGCTGGACTCCATACTACCTCCTGGGCATCTGGTACTGGTTCCAGCCCCAGATGCTCGCTGTAACACCAGAATACGTCCACCATGGCTTGTTTGTGTTTGGAAACCTAAACACGTGCTGCGACCCCATCATCTATGGCTTCTACACACCCTCCTTCAGGGCTGACCTGGTCGCCTGCTGCTGCCCCGCCTCCAGAGACCCTGGAGCCTCCCCCCGGTCTCTGGACCGTCTCTCTGCCCGACAGCACCCCCACAGGGGGGAGCAGGACTCAGACCCAGCCAGCGCTCACCACAAATAATGCTCTTCAGCAGGAGGTGCTGGAAGACATTATGGAGTCCTCCTGGGGTCCCCTATGCGTACTTCTGGGGTCCGTTTCAAAGCTTTTTCCTCATGCTCGAGCTGAGGCTTGATCACTCGAGCATCGAGCACCAGCAGTAGCACGATAAAGGAGCAATGTAGAATTGGGACAGCTGAGCTGCTTCAGTGTCATTAAAGGCAACGTCACTCTTGATGATCTGACCAATCACAACCATCAGACTTAGTAGCCAATCGCGTTTTGTTATATGTGGCCATACGGCAGCGTAATACTGTATATAAATGTCTGTTGTCGAAGAATCGCTAAAACACTTCCTGTTAGGATACTCTGCTGTATCCTTGGTCCCCAATACTATTCGACGGCCGATTGAGCTTCTTGTTGAGCATTTGACAACTGAAATAGCAGGTACAATGGAGATCAAGGAAAACATCCGGAGATTTAGCAGGAAGCACAAACAGAAAGTATGTTGACTATCTTACTAGCCAGGTACATCTCCTGGTAGAGTAATTTATTAATGGATTCAATGAATCCAGCACACGAGAACGTTTACAACAAACTAAGCGAAAGGAGCTGAGCTGTCCAGAGGTACCATGATGTCTTTTAAACTCTACTGGAATCATCTACTCCTGCTTGATCACTAGAATAATGTAAACACAATTATCCTTATACTGTTCTACCTCTAATCAACCTGTCAATATACCTCCAGCAGAACCTCAATGAATTATGATGTCCAAAATATACCATAATGACCTGTCTCTGTATTCACTGTCTAACCCCTACCTTCTCCTTAATGACCCAGTGGTTAGGGTTAGGGTATTGGGGGTAGGGTTAGGGGTAATTGTTAGGGTAAGGAATAAGGGTAAGGGATGAAGGTAATAGTTGGAGTTAGGATCAAACCAATTATTTTAATATGCTTTTGAATTGAAGGAAAACTTCTATTTGCCAATCGCTAGACAGACGTAAGCAGGGGCAAACTATTGATGCCTGTTGTCTCTTCATCTGGAAGGGTGGCATGAAGAAAATACCATCCTTGCTCTTTAAACCATCATTTCAACGTTCATTTCAACGTTCATTTCAACCTTCATGTGTTTAAATGGACTCTTGGTTACCCTGTACCTGTTACCATCCTCAACTGAATAACAGCAGCAGGAAGGGTGGATAGGGTTAGGGTTAGGGTAACCCATACCTAACCCTATCAGGGTGCAGTCTATGTTTTCTATTTCATAACATCAGAATATTCGATTCTTTAGATTCGATTCTTCTTTGAAAAAATATCTGATTAATCTGCACTATCTAACAGATGTGTTCCAGCACTGGAGTTTGTTTATTGTGATTTGTTTTAACATCATGAGGAATCCTGTGTGTGCATCATTACATATGCAAATACAGTTATATATGTTACATGTGCATGGCAGTACTATGTACAGTATATATGAACATACATATATACGCATATATATACACATGGTTTGTTGCAGACCTCTCTATATGGTATTTGCATGGAGGTGCATCAAAATGATTATAGTGATGGTTGTACAATTAACCCTGTAAACACCTGTATTGTCATATCTACCATGTAAACACTTGTATTGATTTATTAACCCTGTAAACACCTGTATTGATTTATTAACCCTGTAAACACCTGTATTGATTGATCGAAGTCTATGCATTGATAAATATAATCTTTTAGAATTGAGACGTGTGTGGCACAGATGAACAGTGGATTACTGAACAAATCACATATTCCAGATATAACTATATTAAACAGATTGTTATGTACTGTTCCGATATGAAAGATATATAACTATATTAAACAGATTGTTGTGTACTGTTCAGATATAACTATACAAAACAGAACTATATTAAACAGATGCATAAGGAATGATTGTGTATGCCTCAGGGTTTCTTTGTACTAATAAAACTGCGTCAACATACAGGTCTGTCTTTGCTATGTGCAGTATGGTTGATCCATGTCAAAAGTTACATTCTGAGAACAGAAATCACCACACTGGTTGGGCTACACAGAGCAGAGAACCAGGACTATTCCTGTAGAAAACAACATAAATATATGATGAGATGAGGAAACGAAAGAACTCGCTTCTTCTTTGGCACTGACGCATAAAACACAGCATGTCTGTACTGCTTGCTCAGCAGCACTGACAGATGCAGCCTGAGAGTCATCAACCTGAGAGTCATCATTACCTCAGAGTTTAGTCATTACCTGAGAGTCATCATTACTTCAGAGTCATCATTACCTCAGAGTTGAATCATTATCTCACAGATTAGTCTGTAGTGCCTGTATATTATTAAACTAAATATAATCTTAATGAAAATAAACATAATGTAAACTAAATGTATTCCTAAACAACATATTCTTAAACTAAAGATATACAGCCATTGAACAAGTTGGGAGGCTATATGATATATTTTTTCGTAATCCTTTACACATGTATTCATAAATAAATCTACACTATGTCTAACCTTCAGGGGGTTTCCCTTTCTTTTCTCAGTGTCTAGTTTCCACGGTGATCTGTTGGCCTCAGATGTCGATCTATAAATAGAATATCTGGTAGATTTGGTATTTACACAGGATCGTACTATAGGGTCTATAGTCTGTCTCTTTGTGTGTCTGTAGGTCTGTCTGTGTACCTCTGTGGGTAGGTCTAGTAAAGTAAGGGAAAGGACAAAGAGTCTACTTCATGGTTTTATTTGGTTTTCAGGTATCAGAACATCAGATGGAAGAACAGAGATGACCAGAAACGTGCGGTAAACGTACAATGTTAAAGATGTCCAGCAGGTAAACATCATGTGTTTTCTACGGCAGAGAGTCAATGCAATCTGTTTATTTTCAGATGTCAGCAGAAAAAGTAGAACCTCTTTTTGTTTATGATATGCAAATGGTTTAGTTCTATTTGTGATGGAATCATTTTCTGCAGCAAAACATCTTGTGTTTCTTCATTCTCTGGTTTCAACCGATCTTTGACTGTCTGCACCTAGTCTTCTTAAAGCCATGTTAAAGCTTAGAGAATCTTCCCAGTAATGTTTAAAGAAAAGAAGAAAGAGAAAATAATATTCATAACGTTAAAGCATTTTCTCATTGGTCCGAGCCATGGTTCACTACTATATCTTTCTACTTTTTCACTTTCTATACTAAATATTGTGTGAAAAGCAAGAGGTAGGCTTTGTGTCTGACCTGAATAACAAAAGAATCAGAACATGTGTAACACCAGAACTTTAGCGTTCAATAGTGCAGAATATGGCTTAAAAACAATCATTATGGCTTATTAAATATGGCAAATAAAACGTATATTTTATGGCTATTGCTCCCATATCAGCAGACAGCGAGGTTATAAAGGTGAGTAACTCTACCCGATGCAGAAAACACCATTTGACATCTTCTAGCTACAAAATTCATTCAACTATAGAACAACATGTTAAAGAAGCTCTTATTTTGGCAGCATACTCCTTTCACATCAAACAGTAATAATGGTACAAACAAAAAATAAAATCCTAAATAACTGACAAAGTTATCAATAATATATTTTACAGCTGTGTGTTTGGATCATTGAGAAATTTGGGTTGAATTTCTGTCTGCGTTTTAACTAATGTTTTGGTTAACTAACTGGTTGGTCAAATTTGGTTTGTAGGCTATTAGGTGGTCTAGTTAACTGTTTAATTGGTCTGGTTAACAAGCGGTCTGTATTGGTTGGTTAACTAACTGGTCTGGTTAACTCATGGTATATTGGTTGGTCTAGTTAACGGTTGGTTCTTGCTAACTAACTTGTTTGTCTGGTTAACTGTTTAACTGGTCTGGTCAACTAATGGTCGGTATTGGTTGGTCTGGTTAACTGTTTAACTGGTCTGGTCAACTAATGGTCGGTATTGGTTGGTCTGGTTAACTGTTTAACTAACTGGTGTGGTTAACTAATGGTCTGTATTGGTTGGTCTGGTTAACTGTCTAACTAGTCTGGTTAGCGACAGGTGTGTATTGGTTGGTCTAGTTAACGTGTTGATACATGACAAGATGAGGACGACCCCAGTGTGCCGTGAGCCTCTGTGACATAAAGAGATGAAACACCATCTAAAAACAAACAAACACGCACAATCCAAAGTAAAAGCCGTCATAATACTGTGCTTCTATTTCAAGAGTATAAAAAGTAATCTGACATTTGGTTCTTGTGTTTACTATAGGTCAATAGACACGTATTTGGCAGACTTGACTACTTTTGTTTAAAAACTAAATGTTTACATTGAAAAGAGATCGAAATCTGTCCCATTGGAAGAATGAGAGGACTGTGAGGACACATAGCAGCCTGCACAAAACACTCATCTTTGGATATCATTCTAAATAGATCTACAGAGAGGCTGTTCTGTAAATGTAGAGATACCTTTTAAAAAAAATCATTTTTAAAGAAAATGAAAATGGTATATCATAAGAAAAAGCATATTTCTATGAAGCTCAACACGCCAGAGGTATTCTTTAGGTTAGCGGCAGAAAGCTGCCAGAACATTCCAGAAGAACCGTGAGATGGGAGCAGGAAGGGACCGGGACGTCCTGTTTCCTGTTTCCTGTGCCACAGATTCCACCTTGATCCTGAGGTCTGTCCACCGTAGGCCAGCTGCATGGCTTAAAACTTTTGGACATTTTGGACCTGCTGCTAAACCATTCTCCTTTACCAGAAGCAGAATGTTCCAGAAGCCAGTTGTGACGGTCTGGGTAGTGAGACACGACACACCATGATGGGTTTAACGGCTTCCCCGTCGGGCCCAGGGAGGAGGAGGAGGAGCAGCAGCAACATTCACAGTCTCAAGGCTGTACTTCCCAACAGGAGGTGGGGTGTTGACGAGAGAACGAAGGGGTGGCAATGACACAGACAAAGGCATTACATACAATAAAACATGGGCATCGGACAGCCCTTTTGGTTGGAGGTCGGCTTGCTTGTCCAGCAGCTCGAGGCAAAATGGTTCCTTATGTAGCTGTGGCGTTTGTGGCCAAGCTGAGGTAGCTATCTTTGGAGCTAAAGAGTTATGTGGGGAAGGGAGGGGGGGAGGAGGGGTGTCTCTGCTTCGCCTCCTGCCGTGAGGACTCAGTAAAACATGGAGGCCATGTCGGTGGCTAAGGCTTGTCGTTAATGAACGGCATGTCTGAGCAGAGTTCTAGCTTTGGCACCGTCCTCGCTGGGAGGCTCTCTGTTCAGACAGCCGTAAGGCCGCTGGGACGAAACATTTGGCAGAATATGAAACTGGGCACCATTGGTGAAAATCATAAAGAGTGAGACTGTGTGACATATTGAATCAGCACACAGGGAAACGCAAATCTCACGTTCCGGAAAATGCGTATTCTGTAACAGGCAGCTAGGGTCTGAAACACGGATGGCAAATCCTTATTGAATTGGAGTCAAAGCAAATGGACATCTTCATTATGACTTTCTCATCTACTAAAATATATCTTTTAGTTCTTAAATGCCCCCGTGCTGCAAGGGGGTAAGGCTTTGGTTTGCAGGACAGGAGAGGAAGCAGAGATCAAGAGACAGGTCATGGGGTGAGGGTGTGTGTTAGCCAGTGTCTGTGCCCGAGCGGCAGGGGGGTGGTTGCTCCACCAGGACCTGGCAGGGTGGAGGAGGGTCCTCCGTCGCTGGAGCGGAGGTTGGGTCACATCCCTGTGGGAGGGGCAACAGGACGTTAATACAACTACAAGCATGTGTGTGTGTGTGTGTGTGTGTGTGTGTTTCTACACAAGGGGTAACTAACCTGAGTCCTCAGCTCGATGGCTTCGGGGCGACCCAGGGGTGCTACATCTTTAGGGGCCCTGCTCTCGACGGGGCCCCGAGGGGGGGCCCAGCGATCATGGGTCCCCTTCCTGCAGAAGAAACGTAAGGACAACATCACAGTATACTGGCTACCTCTACTGGCTCTCTACTGGCGTCCTCTACTGGCTACCTCTACTGGCCATTTTCTGGCTACCTCTACTGGCCCTCTACTGGCCCTCTACTGGCTACCTCTACTGGCCCTCTACTGGCTACCTCTACTGGCCCTCTACAGGTTACCTCTACTGGCTACCTCTACTGGCCCTCTACTGGCTACCTCTACTGGCCCTCTACTGGCCCTCTACTGGTTACCTCTACTGGTCCTGTACTGGCTACCTCTACTGGCTACTTCTACTGGCTACCTCTACTGGCCACCTCTACTTGTCCTCTACTGGCTACGTCTACAGGTTGGTCATCTACCGAGTACCTCTACTGGCCCTCTACTGGTCCTCTACTGGCCCTCTACTGGTCCTCTACTGGCTACCTCTATTGGTCCTTTGCTGGCCCTCTACTGGCTACCTCTACTGGTCCTCTACTGGCCCTCTACTGGCTATCTCTACTGGCCTGCTACTGGTCCTCTACTGGCAACCTCTACTGGTACCTCTACTGAGTACCTCTACTGGCCCTCTACTGGTCCTCTACTGAGTACCTCTACTGGCCCTCTACTGGTCCTCTACTGAGTACCTCTACTGGTCCTCTACTGAGTACCTCTACTGGCCCTCTACTGGTCCTCTACTGGCTACATTTAATGGCTACCTCTACTGGTCCTCTACTGTTCCTCTACTGGCCCTCTGCTGGTGATGATGATGGTGGTGATAATGGTGACGATGAGGGTGGTGATGACCATGATGGAGGGTGGTGAAGAGGGTGGTGATGATAATGATGAAGATACCTGTGTCTGTAACCGAACACGAGGAAGAGGAGGCAGCAGACGATGCAGGCCAGGCTGATGTGGACGCCGATCAGCAGACTGGAGCCCTGAGTACCCTCACAGTTACACCCTGCACACACACACACAGTTATACAAGTTATAGGGGGACCTACCAATTCACAATAACACGAGAATAAAGAGAGATGGGTGGGGGTGTTACCTGTAGTTTTGGGGTGGGGCTGGGTGTCGGTCAGAGAGACCAGTTTCTGGGTGGCCGTACTATCTCCGTTCCCATTGAAGGCCACCAGCCTCACCTCATAGACACCAGCCGCTTCTACAGGAGCACACAGTTACCATGACAACACACCGTTATCATGACAACACACCGTTACCATGACGACACACCATTACCATGACTACGACCAGGCACTTCTACAGAAACACACCATGACAACACACACCTATATATTATATATATTTTATATAATGTATATAATATTAATAATATATATATATAATATATATGATATAATGTGTATAACTTGTGACTGACCCAAGGCGGAGAACGTGTGGGTGTTGATGTGGGTGGGGAGGGTCTCTGGAGCCTGGAAGTCAGGCAGGGGGACGCGGCGGTATGACACCCGGAAGCCCTCCACCTTCCCCGGCTTCGACGGCAGCTCCCAGAACACCTGCATGGCTGTCTGGTTCAACACCTTAGTGAAGAAACTCTGGGAGGCGGGGACTGTTAGGAGACAGAGAGATAGACATGGACACTGTTAGGAGACAGATACTGTTAGGAGACATATAGAGAGACATAGAGACTGTTAGGAGACAGATACTGTTAGGAGACATATAGAGAGACATAGAGACTGTTAGGAGACAGAGAGATAGACATGGAGACTGTTAGGAGACAGATACTGTTAGGAGACATATAGAGAGACATAGAGACTGTTAGGAGACAGAAAGATAGACATAGAGACTGTTATATAATTGTTAATATAAGTTAATATAAGTGTTGTGGTGGTGCAAGCGGTTCGTACCGCCCCCGAGGGTGGTGGTGATGAGGGTGCTGGAGCGCTGGCTGGCCCCCAGGGGGGAGTAGGCCTTCAGGTAGATGGAGTAGGTGGTGGAGGGCTCCAGGGTGGAGAACTCATGCTGGAAAGTGGTCTTACTGACCGCCTCCTGAAGCTCCTTACTGTCCGGCTCTGAAACATCCAGCACCAGCTCTTAGGATTACCATTGCTCATGTGAATCATGTTTCATATCAGGTATTACATATGGTACGCTTCATATATGATGAGGATCAGCCTAGTGTCCGGCCTACCTCCCAACATGCGTATGTGCAGCACATATCCGATGATGTGCTCTGTGACCTCGGGGGAGGGGCGGTCCCAGCTCAGCTTCAGGGAGGTCGGGGAAGTGGGCGTGGCCTGCAGGTGGGCAGGGGCTTCAGGTAGTTGGGAGGAGGGGCTTAGGGCCAGGCGGGCACTGGCCTGGTTGGTGCCGGCGCTGTTCTCAGCGATGCACTGATAGATGGCTTCATCCTCCGCTGTGATGCGGGTCACTGCTAGAGTCCTGTAATATATGATAATATAATATATGTCTATGTATTATATTTGCTTTGTGACTGAAATCAATGATGTAATTGTAAAAGGTGACACAGAGGAGGGTGTGTGCTAATGAGAGTTACACACGTGTTGTTGTTGGTGAGTTTGACATTGTTGCCAGGCGACAGGAGCTTTCCGTTCTTCAGCCAGATGATATGCGGCTCGGGGACGCCCTGCGCGCTGCAGGTCAGCACCGCACTGCCACCTGGTGGCCGAGACACAGACTGCGGCCACTGCAGGAACTCAGGAGGAGCTGAGAGGAAAAACAAAACATTTATTATTTATATTTAAAACATAATTAGAATAATTAATATTAGGAATAAATATAAGGATCAATATCTACTGAAATATATTTAACATTAAAACAATTCCATATAACAATTGCAATCTTTTTACAATAATTTATTATTATTATTATTATTATTATTATTATGATTTTTCATTATTATTCCTGTATTTCAGCGCATGTAATTCCCCAAGGCCACCACTAGAGGGAAGCAGAGAAGGAATCAGTTTAATAAATGATGATATTATTACTTTCATAACA
>OOFB01027780.1:3849-13849 GCA_900323305.1 Trachyrincus murrayi
CAACCGCTGTGTTCCAACAACAGCGATAAGTGCGGCTGAGATGAGCCTATACCATACATACTAAATAGTTGTTGTTGTTGTTGTTATTGTTGTTGTTATTATTATTCAGTATCATACAACAATTATCATTCGGTCATGTATTCTCACTATTGTCATCACCACACAACGAGGAATGTCCTATTTATGTATTTTATGTATTCAGTGGTATTCTGTGGTGTGTTGGCCTCGAGACCAATAAGAAGTGTACCAAGTTTCATGTTGAAACCAATGAGAGCATGTGTTTTGGTGCGCTCTGTTGTCATTGGTTGAGCCAGTCTGATAGCCTACCATACCTACCAGGTAGGCGAGTTCACTTGTAACAGAGTAAAGGAGAAACATGTTAGATCCGAGGAGAATGAATAAATGGACAATTGTATTTAAAGTTATGCTGACTTGGAGTTATAAGAACCCGCATCTGAGGATGCAACAATGACCTTGCATTATATTAGCTTGAAATACCTGTGAAGGACAATCAGGTTACGGTGGCGAATCATAGACATACGTGTCGTTAACGTGTAATCGCGGCTCGCCTACAGATCCCAAGCAGAGCAGGATGTTCGGTGGGTTCCCGCCAGATCTTTTGGAAGCTATGGCCGCCGAGCCGATATCAGCACACGTCCACAAGTGGAGCGTCACATCAGAGGTACGCCCTGTCACATCCTAACACAGGCAGTGTGTTTTTTATCTAACCGTTGTTTAACCAGGTCGGTCTCTATTGAGATTAAACATCTCTTTTGCGAGAGAGAGAGAGACCTGGCCAAGACAAAGCAGCATGAAATGTCAAACACAGTTACAGAAAACAGGAAAATAGAACAAATGTTATTTGTTCTGTTCTTGCCGTTATTCGCCAAGCCAGTCTACATAAAGCTTTACAAAATATGTATTGTTTGCGACTGACTGCTCTTTCAGACCTTCGAAAATTCCCAGGAGCTGAACATGTTTTACAAAGTCCTCTCTGTGAACACTGACGGAACAACAGAGTTTGTGTCGTCTATGGAAGGTAAAAGCACATATGACGGAAGAGCCAAACTTTAAACTTTGCTTCATGAGTGTATTCATCTCTTCTCCTCCTCACACCAGCATACAACTACCCCGTCTACGGAACCCTGTGGCACCCCGAGAAGAACCCCTTCGAGTGGACCAGGGACTACATCCCCCACTGTCCGACTGCCATCAGAACCACCTTCTTCATGGCCGACTTCTTCGTCAACGAAGGTCAGACCAAGCCGCCGTTTTGTGTTTAGAGTCGACTCGATGACGCTAAACTCGGTGTACGTCCTTTTTGAAGGCCAGGTGTCACGTAACGTTGAATGTAGCTCAAAGTAAGGATCACCTTCTTAACGTCCATCGCAGCCTAATCGTGTCGAAGAAAAGTGCCCATTCCCGTCCCCATCATAACCGTTGAGTGATCTCTAAAACCTTTTCTTTTTCCGGTCTTGTTTGTCTTTCTGCAGCGAGGAAGAATTTCCACAAGTTCGCCAACGAGACAGAAGAGGGCGACGCGCTGATCTACAACTACAGTCCTGTTCACACCTCCCCCGAGGGGTCTGTGTTTGAGCAAAAGTACTATTTCCCTTAAGATCTACATGTAGGCCTATACACACGCCACACTCTGACTGACATAGTGCTCTGCCAGATGTCATCGAAATAGATAAAAACTAATGTTTTTTTTCATACATTTCTACCAAAAAAATAAAGCAATGTTAAAAACGAATCACCTTGTGCTTAATTTTGTATACTGCTGTGTGTTGTATTTCTTCTCTGGCTATGAAGGCGCTGTGTCTACACAAATGGGATAACTCTTACATGCAGCATTAATGCCAGTGGTGTAGTGGTGTAGTGGTGTAGGTTAAGCACACACACACACACACACACACACACACACACACACACACACACACACACACACAAACGTCTCTCTCACACACAGACACCAACCCAGCAGGCCTACCACATCAGAAAATGTAATAGCATATGCCTGCTATCATGTTATTGTGGCAGGTAGTAGTTTTTAGACTGGTTTATTGCAGACTTGGAACATAGTTTAAGCAGGCAGAGCAGGTGGTAAATGCTTGGATGATCACATGATGTTGTTTACTAACAAACCAACCAACCAACCAATGAACCCCTAGATATGACCAGGATGATCACATGACCTTGTTTACTAACCAGCCAACCAACCAATCAAGCCCTAGATATGACCAGGATGATCACATGACCTTGTTGCCGGACGTTGACCCGCGTATATTCGTACATTCGTGGAAAGTGTGACGGGGTTTGTGTGACATAATTACTTTCAAAGTAACTAAACTAAACTAAACCAAACTAAACCAAACTAAACATGTTCGTGTTGCTTTTCTGCGTCACGGTCGTGTCCGTGTCCGGACTTTCCCTCAAGAGAAACGACGCGCCGATTATCGGTAAGGACCACCAGGGCTATAAATAATGATGTCCCTTTTTGACAAATAGACCCAAGGTGAATTGGTTGTCGTCCATTCAAACAAATGGCCATAATAGGCGATACTAGTTTGCATTGGCAGAGTTAAGAATACCTGTGTGTTATGTCTCCAGGTGTGCTGGCCCAGGAGTCCTACTCGTCCCCGCCCAACGCCACGTCTTACATCGCCGCCTCCTACGTGAAGCACCTGGAGTCAGCAGGGGCCAGAGTGGTCCCTGTCAGGTCAGTATTATTATTATTATAATAATAATAATAATATATTATTATAATTGTTATAGAGTGTAATTACATGCCTTCACCTATAGGGGGACGCTAGACTAGGTCAGCCCACCCTTGCCCTCTCACGTTATGCGGAAGGCAGATAATAAAAGTGAACAAACTATAAGTTGGTGTCTGTTGCCTGAATGGAAATAAGCCAAGATACTACAATAATAATAATTGTGTGTATTATAATAATAATAATAATAATAATACACGTTTATACACACAAACCGGTTTAACTAATAACACCTTTCCCCTCCACAGGATCAACCAGACATCGGAGCAGTATGTCAGTCTCTTCAACTCCCTGAATGGGTGGGTAGATAAAGGCCTATTGTATGTAATACAGCGGAGTAGGCCTACTTATTATGTCTTAATCCCTACTTATTATGTCTTAATCCCAACCCTCCAGGGGTTTAAGTTACAAGGTGAGCGGAGGACTTGAATGTAAATAATACACCCAACATGAAGGTGCACATTATCAAATGAGCCGCAAACCCTTAGGTTAAGGCTGTTTAAAGTAAAGCTATATTTCAACAGTAGCGTAGTGCATTATCAATGTTTTTTCTGGTACGTTTATTAATTATTACTTCTTTTGACTTTATCACAGCGTACTTTTCCCGGGTGGAGGGGCCAACCTTATTACTTCAGGTTATGCAAGGGCTGCAAAGATCTTCTATCAGCTGGCGATCGAGGTACTCAAAGTACAAAGTTATTTAACTGTGTGGTGCATGCTACTACTATGTCTGTCATGGGATATGTGGCCTGTGAAGCCCTTTGAGACGGTAACTGTGATTAAGGGCTATGCAAACACAATTGACTTGACTGCTTTGATATTTGCATTTGTTAATAATAATATATGTAATGTTTAACAAAATGCCCCTTAAGGCCCTTTCTGTCATGGGCCTTTATGAACAGGATAGTGAAGAGAGACAGGAAAGTAGGTAGAAAGAGGGGGGGGGGGGGGGGGGGGGGGTGACCTGAAGAGAGACAGGAAAGTAGGTAGAAAGCGGGAGGGAATGACCTGTAGCTGCGTATGATGTAAATGTGCTCCCTTCCAGGCCAACTCCAGGGGAGACCACTTCCCCGTGTGGGGCACGTGTCTGGGCTTGGAAGAACTCACCTACCTGACCAGCGGGAAGCTGCTTCTCTCCTCCACCAACACCAACGGCATAGCGTTACCCCTGGTCTTCACCAACGGTAGGCACACACTCCTCCCGTTCGGCACAACCCCCCCCAGGAACCAGCAGAACTTCCAATTTGCAAATTAAAACAATGCAACCGTATGTTTTTCATATTTATTAGTTTTATGCATTTTTCTCACCATTGCCATCCCAAATGAGGAATTGGGTAGCAGGTTAGCCTGTAGTGGCTAGGGAATGGTACCCTGAGCTGAAAGGTTCTGGGTTCAATTCCCAATGTCTGCAGCCTGCATGAACAAAGCGTACCCTGACCCCTACTTGCTCCGTAATGACATGGATCTGAATTCAGCTTGAAATGACCCCCCTCAATCAGGCTACCACATCCTCACTATGAATCACATTCATTTGTCAATATGATACATACAATTATAAAATAGATCTGCCACTTACCTGCAGAATCCAGGGACAGCAGGATGTTCAGCGGTTTCCCAGCAGATCTTCTGAAAGCTCTGGCCTCTGAAGCGCTAACGGAGAACTCCCACAGACTGAGCATCACAACAGAGGTAGGCGTCGGATCCTAACGCATAAACCCTGCCTGGGTTTTGAACCCCAGTGTCCTCAGCCTAATCTAGTGGCATCCCTGACCCCTACCTGCTCATTGACCCGATGACCTGTATCTAACAATAATTCACTGCAAGGCATGGATAGAAGTGTCTGCTAAATGACTAAGTAGTAGAATATCAGTGATAATGTACAGTCAAACTACTATGGTTAGAGTCAACGTCACGGGGTTTTAACGTTGCAGTTCAAACCTAATGTGCAAAAGAAAGTTATTTAAAAATATAATCCTGCTATGTCCGCCCCATCTACATATAGCAGTCGATTTCTATCTGTTGTTTCAGACCTTCAGAAATAACCCGGAGCTGAGCAAGTTTTACAGAGTCCTCTCGACCAACAGCGATGGAGAAACGGAGTTCGTGTCGACTGTGGAAGGTAAAAACAGTCACATGACCCCTCTGCGAAAAAACCAAGAGCCGAAACGATCCGCTCACGCTCCCTGTGTGTTTCAATGTACTCATCTCTTCTCCTCCTCACGCCAGCTTACGACTACCCCGTCTACGGAACCCAGTGGCACCCCGAGAAGAACGCCTTCGAGTGGACCAGGGACTACATCCCCCACTCCCCGAACGCCATCAGAACCACCTTCTTCATGGCCAACTTCTTCGTCAACGAAGGTCAGACCAAGCCGCCGTTTAGCGTTTAGAGTCGCTCTGCGACAGCGTCACGCTAAAGAAGGACCACCGGACTCTAAACGAAACATCCCATTCATAACCATTGACCTCTGTTCCTTGTTTTCTCTTTCTACAGCGAAGAAGAATTTCCACAAGTTCGCCAGCGAGGTGGAGGAACGCGATGCCCTGATTTACAACTACACCCCCCTGTACACCGGGGGCACCGGCTCTTCCTTTGAGCAAATTTACTTTTTCTAACATCTACACATCAGGGTATAGGACGGCGTAGCGGCCAGGGTGTTTGCGGCTCCCAGCCGAGAGGTTCTGGGTTCGATTCCCTAATGTCCACAGGCCTCACCTGTAGGTATCCTTCGGCAAGATGCCCCCTAACCCCTACCTGCTCCTTATTGACGTGTAAACATCTAAACTCACTTTGGATTAAAGAGTCTGCTAAATGATGAAATAGTTGTTAACAGCTGGCTGTACACCACACAGACAGACCAGAACGTTCTGCCAGATGTGATGGAAATAAATACACAAAAACATCATGTTGAATATGGGTGCTGTTTCTCTTCAGCGGTGTAGAGACGGTACCTGTGGGGAGCACGAAACGGATCAATCTCAACAGAATGAACGATGATAAAATAGTTTTTTTCTTTTATTCTAACATTGACCTTCATGCTGCATTCTGCCATTTCCGGACCCGCTGTCTGTTTGGATGCGACAAAGAGCGTCTTTTAAAAGTCCTTCCCAAACAGAACCGGTGCAGTCAGCGTTTCCAGAGTCCCGTGTCTCAGGCCAAGGGTCCGCATCCCGGGGAAACAGAACTGAAAGCCAAGTGTAAACTTCCCAAAAAAATGCAGTACGCACAAATATCACTCCATAGATACCGGGGTTTTTTTTTTCTGTTCTTTTCTTTTTCTAGAATAAAATATTTGAGTAACATTTACACATCGAGCAGATGAACGTGGGACCTCAAATCATGGTACTACCGGGGGAGGGACGCGGGTAACATTCAAGATGTCAAAATTACTACATGGAAACATAGGCGACCGACGATGTTACTGTAAACGCTTTACACATGCAGCGAAAACAATGGAAATAAGCATTCAAATGTAACAAAAAACAACCCCAAAAACATTAATATATACATGTATATACGAAAGTAAGCAATGTTAAAAAATAATAATAATAATAAAATCACCTTTGTGCCATAGAAATGTCACATTTTGTACAATGGTGGTTATATTTCTTCTGCTCCAACTGTCAACCTCCTCTTTATACACAAATACATGGCTAGCTCTTAGATGTAGCGTTGATGCTAATGTCTGGGCTCAGCTGATTCTCAGTGGGGGGGAGTTGAGCCAGGGGGAGTTGAGCCAGATCGTGTGACTCGGCCTTAGTAAGAGGATCTTAATACGTAGGCTCTATAACGGGGTGGACATTCATGACATTGTAATCACCATTCTGCCCACATATTGAGGACGACAATGCACGCAGATACGCTAATGTGTTGGTGTCGTGTTGCAGCTAATAGGCCTACAATGACAGGGCTCGTTGGCATACAGCAGCGGTTCCCAAACGTTTCTGTTGTTGTTAACACACCATCATTTTCAGCTACCCCCGCCTCCCTCATATTTCATATATTGGTCTTGTAAACGTTTGTCAATATATTTCTTACATTTACATAACTTAAAAACAGTGCAACTGGGATCCCCCCCACACACACACACACACTTGTAACTGTATGTTCTCTGAATTATGAACCAAACAAACAAAGATGGCGGGCAGCAGGAGAACAAACTCTTGCTTTGTCTTGGGTGCACCCGCCTGTAGCTAATCTGCGGCACCACTAGGGGGCGCACCACCCAGTTTGGGAACCACACTGGCATTATACCACACACTTCAACACAGAGCTAGGACCTTCCTGTACAGAATGGCCGATACTACTGACGATGACAATATGCTCCGGCGATGACCTCCTGATCCTGGAAAGGAAATGTGTCGTATCTCAGAGTGAAACAGTTTCCAAAGTAAGGCACGGTGACTTCCAAAGTAAGACACAGTGACAAAAAAGTGCATGCGTTCGTTGACACCAGCAGACCAGAGTCAAAACGGTTCGAACCCACCCATGAAATGATTGATAAAACAACAACCTCAGAAACATGAATGAAGCTTTGGACTGATCTTTTTTTTTTTCTCCCCACTTCCAAACTTTTTTGTTTTGTTTTTTTGACAGTTGGAATTTCCGTCAACACTGAAACACGATAACGAAACTACGCAGCTGTACGAACGTGGAGCGGAAACATCGGTATACCCAAAAAAGAAAAAAATAGCCAAGTGTATGTTATTTTTTTTTTTGTCAGTGTGCTAATTTACATACCGTAAGAACAAGAGACAAAACCACAGTCCGACACCGAGGGTCTCCACAACTTTAAAAATAGCAAGGTTTTCCAGTTCTACCACTGGCCGTGTCCATCGGTTTCCTTATCTCTGCTCAAATAGAGGCTCCGTATTGACAAAGTTTGTGCTCTTAAAAGTTTAAAGTTCATTTCTTTAGTACCGAAGTCCTGACCGAGTGGAAACAGATCTCTCTCTCTTTCCCCCTCTTTCTCTCTCTTTCTCTCTCTTTCTCTCTCTTTCTCTCTCTCTCTCTCCAGTGAGTTGATGAGATGGTCTTCTTGTTCCGAATGTGAAACAGACAAACGGCGAACCGACCGATGCTAACTCGTCTGGGAATAAAGTTTACGTCGATTACGTCGGCTTACGACGTAATCGACAGAATCCAAGATGAGCCGAGGTCCGTTGACGGGCGGGGAGGGGAGGAGGGGGGTCCGGGAGTCGGTGCAGTGCTATAAAAGAGAGAGAGCGAGGGGACCGACGGAGGAGGACGGTGGGGTAATTGGGGGTATGCTGCTGTAACAAGCAGTCTGAGGTGGGACACGATAACAGGAAGAGGCAGAGCAGGAGGAAGGAGCCAGAGGTTTGGGGTTGGGTGGGGGGCAACTGGTGGGGGCGTGACGTGGAGGTTGGTTTGGGGGTCGTGCGTGGTGATGGGGGGTTCAGGGCTAACCCTCGTCTTCGCTCTCTTCCTCCTCCAAGCTCTCTTCGAAGAGCCTGTCCGGTAGCCTGAAGCACTCCTCGAAGAAGTTGACCAGGGATTGGCTGAGGTGCAGCCGCGTGGCGTCCCCGGGCAAGAAGTGGCCCTCGTCCGGGTAGATCTGGGAGAAACAAACAGGAAGTGTGTGTGTGTGTGTCTCTCTCTCTCCGGTCAGCCACATGGTCAACACTGTGGCCCCATAAACTAAGGACAATCAAGCAAGCAAAGCAAGACTTTCATCGGTGGAGTTTTTAATTTGCCCTTTCGAGGGCTCAGGGTTAGGGCGTGTCTTAATGTGGGCCCCGTGAAGCCCTTTGAGACTGACTGTTGTTATTTGATTATGCAAATAAAATGTACTGAAACGTTGTCACAGGTTCGGAGCGCTGTTGACAGAGGGGGTGTCATTGTTTACATCCAGGACGGGGCTCTTAGTCTGATCTGTACCACAACGCCACCTAGAGAATTGTATTGGTATAATCATACCTCTCATTTTTTACTACTTCCTTCAACTCTTTTTCAGGTTTAAATCCTACAAAATGCAGTGATACATATATAATGTGTATATATATATATATATATATATATATATATATATATACATACACATATATATACTGTATATCTACTTAAATGTCTACCTTGCAGCTCCTGTATGGCGTGTCTGTCAACATGTGCACTGTGTGTGTGTGTGTGTGTGTGTGTGTGTGTGTGTGTGTGTGTGTGTGTGTGTGCGTGCGTGCACATCGGACGTGCGCGTGTGATTTAAGTGACTGAACTATTGGCCTGTGATAGCCTGTAAAGGAACAAAACCCATTGGCATCAGACTAACAGGATTAGCTTGTTGGCTAATGCTGCTAATCCCATTATGTGGAGGGCAGGCTTTGTGAAGGGTAATCCTTGGGCCCGGGTGTCGGGGCCTATCGGGTCTGAGGCTAGAAGACGCGCTGCTACGCATCGGGAGAGTCAGGACTTTGCCACATTAGGGAGCTGGCAGCAGACGTAGCGTTGTTTCACTGTAGCGGGCTGTGAAGGGTAGCTTACCTGTAACGTATAGTTTGCCCTTTCACTGATAAGCTGGGCGATGAATTTGGCTGTGTGCTGAAAATGGACTTTTTCTAGAAACAAAAAGATACACAGTTCAATTATGTGAAGAATAAACATCAAGAACGGTGTGCTTTATTCTTTGTCAGAAGAGCAATAGTCTATAACTTTTACAACTTTAACAAGGGCCCCGATATTACCACCGGGTGTGGTGTTGATTAGCCACGACAAGCCATTTCAAAATCACAATCACAATCACAAGTGGTGGG
This sequence comes from Trachyrincus murrayi, assembly GCA_900323305.1. NCBI lineage: Eukaryota > Metazoa > Chordata > Actinopteri > Gadiformes > Macrouridae > Trachyrincus > Trachyrincus murrayi. Next base: position 13,392 of record OOFB01027780.1, read on the forward strand.
AGGTGTCCACCCATGTGTATGGTGGATGGATCAGCCTATACCAGTTGGTACAGTCCACTGGGTAGGCTGGTCTATCCATCATGCATCTGGGTGGACACACACGATGTGTGCGTTAGCGATGAGGGCAGTCGCCTCGTCTTACCGTCGGCAGTCGGGTGGACGATGAGGAACCGCTTGTCGCTGAACTGCGATGCTCGATGGGCCAAGTTAGCATTCTTCACCACCACGACGACGGAGGAGGAGGAGGAGGAGGAGGAGGAGGAGGTAAAGTTGGACACAAGGTTCATTACAGAGTGGATATAGCGTTAGCGGCTAACCTGACTAGCACGCTTATTAATGAATTATGAATGAAGTATTATATGTTACCGTGTACGCCCTCGGGTCCGGCTTGGGTAGGCCGAGGTACCGCTCGGAAAACGCAGAGGCTGCAGGGAGAAGAGAAGTGACATGTTTCAAGG
>OOFB01027787.1:8700-20220 GCA_900323305.1 Trachyrincus murrayi
TGTTTTTTGTGTGGGGGGGGGGGGGGGGGGGGGGTGTGGGGGGGGGGGGGGGGGGGGGGGGGGGGGGGGGGGGGGGGGGTGATAATCTCTCTTCCCTGCTCGTCCTTTGCTATTTTCCACTTGAGCGTCATCAAAACAGATTGGATTTAGGAGGGGTGAGCCAGCGTTTGACTCCCGGTCAACAGTCCCTTGAGCAAGATGCCTAACCCCTACCTGCTCCTGGATGACATGTATCCACTATCAGAATACATTTGTAATAAAATGACTACGTGTTCCTCTGTTGAATCATAACATCACCAGATCTTTAGACTTTAGTATTACAGAAGCGCTCCTATCAGCCTGACCAGCTTGACCGGACCATGAACCTGGCTTCACACGTCGTGCTGGTTGTAGCATCGGGTGGACCTTGCTTTCCTGCGTGACATAAGGTTACCGATGGGAAAATACTGACCCACTTTTCCCCTTGACTATTTCCCATCCTTTTTTGCACCTATTCATTTGCACCTATTCATCGACGATGGCTACTTAAAAATGATAATTATTATAATGATAATGGATAATTTCCTAGCCGCCCCCAAGGAAGGAGGTTTTTTTCTCTTGTATTGAACCTTTATTGAACCAGGTCAGTGTCATTCAGCACCTCTTCTATAAGTGACCTGGTCAAGATGGCAGCAGGAGCCTACATTTGAAACACGGCGAGCAGCGCAGCACACTTCATGAGATAACATCTTTTTTTTTGTACACAAGCGAAGCGGGGCAAAGCCATAACAGATACAATCAAGGCTAGTGGTACGAGTTTAAAAACGTTACATATCCCTGCATTATTTTGCCGGGGGTTCACAGTCGAAAACGGAGCGCAATGTTCCAGGCAGGCTTTGTGATCAATGGCTCTCAGTGCAGAACAACAACAAAAGCTCAGACACAAAAGACAGTTAAGAGCACAGTCACACCGCTACCACCACCACCTCTACTACCACCACCACCACCACTACCGCTACCACCACCACCACCACCACTACCTCTACCACCACCACTACTACTACCTCTACCACCACTACCTCCACCACCACCACCACCACTACCACCACCACCTCTGTCATCGCTCTGCTCTTTTTTCTTTTGGTTTGTTTTTTCGTAACGCCCCGGGCTTCTGAAAGCCCCGGGCTGAGGGTACGATTATAATCTCCTCCCTCCGTCGTGTTAAAAAGAAAATGGGATTTTGATACTGATTTTGTATTATTTATTTAACGAAAAATGCTGTTTCACTGTCCAGTTGTTGTTCTTTTCCTTTAATGTCCTGAGAAATATCTTCTGCCATTTGTGAGCCAACTGTAACCCCAAACTTTTCTTTTCGCATTGAAAGGTGCAAGGTTTCAGCAGCCTCACCTGGCCTGAGTCAGGCTGATTGGACTCTGGGGCTGCTGGGTGAGGCTGCACACCTGTGGGGCATTAGGTGATCAAAGGTTAAACCAGCCACCAGCACACACACTCAGGAGGAGCGCTAGCATGTCAGCGTTTACCACCTGCTCTGGCTGTAACATCTTGCCACCACTACTAATACCACTACTACCACCACCACCACTACTACTACCTCTACCACCACCACCACTACCTCTACCACCACCACCACCACTACCTCTACCACCACCTCCACTGTATCTCCACCACTCCAGGCCTCAGGGACACACGTCAATGCACTATTTAGTTTGCTTGGGGATTTGTTACACAATGGTTATTTTCCAGACACTTTAAATGTTTTTCCTCGACATTTGGAGCCATTATCTAACACAACACACCTTCTTCCACCACACACACACACACACACACACACACACACACACAGACAGACACATACAGCCTCCCTACCCATTTCAAAGCAATGTCAGTCAGTCAGTTCTGGACTCCCTCCTGCGCTTTTTCATTCACACTCATGATGATTCAAGTGTGTTTGTGTGCACGTGCGTGTGTGTGTGTGTGTGTGTGCGTGTGTGCGTCAGTGTTTATCGTGTGTGCGTCAGTGTTTATCTTCAGCATTACAGTCGCATCCATCACCTCCCGTGTCAACTGCCGTTCGCTAGCCCTCCCGCCTGCTAACAGACCACCACCGGTGTCACGGCGTCCTCCGCTAGCCAATCAGGAATGTATCTTGCGTGTTCATCTCCGTGCCGGCCGTGTTAACGCCTCCATTGTAAACACAGATAAAAGTGTTTGCGGTCCTTCTTATCGCTTTTGCAGGCCCCCGCCGCCCCACTCGTTGACACTCGGCGTCAAAACCCCTTTAAGAAATCCACGTGCCGAGAGAAGAAATGAAAAATACGGAACAGCACACACACAAAACAAAATAAAAAAACAGTTTGGGAAGATAAATAAAAAAGAAGGCGGTTGAGGAGATAAGTGGAGGCATTCTGATCTGTCTGGGACCCCTCTCTCCGGCGGGGCCGCTGAAAGCCTGGGTTTACCGTTTATCTCCTTTTTTCTTCTTCTTCTTCTTCTTCTTCTTCTGCTGAATGAATAAATAAATAAAGAAATGAATATAATACCCTGCCTGTTGCTTGAAGTGCAACGCGAGGGGGAGCGGGGCCCGCTCCGTTTCATGTCAGACGGAGAAATTGTTTTGATCGTTTTTTCAAAAGGGAACCTGGCAGCACGACCGAGAGGTTTTTATATATATTTAATAGATACAGAACTGATATTCAATAGATCTCAAAAGTGATGAACATGATGCCAAAGGAGGTATGAAAGAAAAGGTGTTGAGGATTCAAATTAAAACCGATTTGAATAAAAACTGACATTTATGCTGCCTTAAATTACGTGATATGGTGACTCAGCGAAGTCCTCCTGAAGCATTATCGCTAACTTCCCTTTTATAGTACTTTATGTGACATTGACGCAGTAAGCTACACAAGCTAAATTTAATTTAATAACTTATTATATCAATTGTTTGGCAGCAGTTTCTCACTCATAAATCATGAGGGCCAGCTGGGAATGACAGGACCCGTGTGTCTAATACTCGCGAGACCCGCGGCGATGCGCTAACACCGCCATGCTAATTAAAGGCTAAACAAACCGAGGCTATTATATTCAATTACAGCCAGTTTTTTACATTTACAAGTCAATGCCGTCATCTAGTGAGTTACCCTTGGAGGGGTGGGTGGATTGGAGAGGGGGTTTGGTCACCTCGGATGCTCCAATGGGATGCTCCAAACCGACGTTATAGGCGAGAGACAGAGAGAGGGCGGGACTTTGGACGGAGCGATATCCGTTTCAGTTACACGTTTCAGATATATTCTTCGTAAAACAAAAACTCCATATTTATTCTCCTCGTCTCTATTGTTGTTCTTCTTGTCACGTTTCTTCTCGCTCCGGGGACCGGGGACTGGCGTACATGAATGGATGAATCATCCGCGATGGGCCTCAGCTCTACGGCACATTGCCTCGAGATCACCGTTGCAATGGCTGTGCAGCGTGTTCTGTTGACCCTGGCACGCACACCAAGTCACACACATTAGCATAGCGGAGACGTCAGCGGAAGAGCAAGCACGGCGGTCTTAAGAGCTTCTGCCTTAGGGAGCGTCCCACAATTGTATTTACAGAGAAGAACCCTGACCTCTGATGGTTGTTTTATACAACTGTGAATGGGAGCAGGTCCCAGGGCCCTGGGAGATACAGTCTGAGTCAGGGCTCTCCGAGACACCCAGCTCTTTGTGTGTGCGCGTACATGCGGGCTTGTGCATGTGTGTGTGTCTACATGTCGTTGTTCCGCTCCTTAGCACGGGAGAAGAAGAGAGTGGGAGTCGCTGTTAGCTTAGCCAAAGAAAAGAGATAAAGATTCTAATTAAGCGTCACTGTCACCCATCCAGCGGCGTTTAATTAGCATCTTCTTTAGCATCTTTCTGGTTAGCTAACATTACTCCCGTGTCGGGGACTTGTGCTGCTAGTCTCTCTGGCATAGTCTTTTATGATGCTAATGTACTGAAGCCTGCCACCGTAGTAGGCTAATATTAATATCTGAACTCCCTTCTCTTCCCCTTGTCTCTCTCTCGTACTATTGTAATAATTTATTCTATTCCTTCTTCCGTTTTTGAGGTGGAGGTGGACAGTGTTTTGGAAATTTAGCTTTTAAGTTGGGAGTAGCTGTTTCTGAAGCACACACATACATACAAACGTACACATACATACACTCCACCGCTCTATTAAAATTTGCTATTTATTAATTTGGCAGTATCAAAGTGACTTACAATTAATGTTAAGATGACTCTTTTTAGTTTTTTTTAGTTTTTTAATCATAATATTTTCGTCTCATGGGCTTTATAATGCAAAAACGACTCTACTGTTGGCATCATTTTTGTCTTGTGATGAAGAAATTCAGCAATATAGGTATCGGTCAAGAAATTTAATTTAGGCTGCTTTCTTTGGGGTTTCATCTGCCTAAAAAAAGAGGGGGAATTATAGATTATAAAGCAAATTATACAGCATTAGCTCTATAATTTATACTGCTAATCTCTCATTGGGACGCTAAGCTTCGGAAGATCTGTTCTCTAGGTTTACTTTCATGTAGACTAACATCTCTTGCAGTCAAAATGTATGGAAGAGAACCCAAGCTAGCTAGCTACCATCGCGTGACAAACGAGCTACGCTAGTCTTACCGGTCGGATAATATTTGGACAGATGGCGGAGACACCGTCCAACAAACCGATTGCCTTGCCTTGAAAGTCTGCAGTCAGAAGAGTCTAGTATATTCCTCACGTCCGATCCATTAATCTTTATTATCGTATGTCATTTAAAATGAGGGGGGTGGGCGTTTTGGAATTCTTTCAACCTGATCCACACCAATCGAGGCGTTTCGACTACAAATTAGTGATTAATGTTGTTGTTTAATACGTAAACTGGCCAAAATAACTTCACAGCCAAAGAGTCATAGGTGATATGTGGTAATGTGAAGAGATTAGATGATTGTGTATGACTTGTTTCAGAAGTTATGTTTGCAAAGGTAACACATTGGTTCAATAACGAAATGTTAGGCTAAACTGAAATACTGAAAACTGTGGTGTTTTCATTGTTTCCTATTTCTCTTATTTACATTAAGTTAGCTAAGCGAATGTTTTCACGCAGCCATGTTCTCGTCTCGTGGTCTCTCTCGGCTCTCACTTTGGACTTTCCTCATTTCAGTCACACTAATAATGAGAAGCGTGTGGAGTCTCCAGCCTCCCCCCATCCCCCCTGCTTCTTATCTCTGGACCATGACTGGCGTCTCCTAGCAACCATACTTGATACAGTCTCCGCTTCATCCAAACAACACGTTTTAGTTTTTCCTGGTTAAAGAGGGCCGATGTATGTACCGCACATGTAACAGGCAGCAAAACATTGAGATAATCATGTTGTCACCATGGTTAGGAAACAGAGGAACGTAATAGGAAAATATACTACATACTGTAAACCTAATAACCATAATATTAAAAATAACCACCTACATCAATTTGAACTTTGTTCAACTTTGCACTGGAGAATGCCACAACTGTCAACTTTTCTATTTGGGAAAACAGCAGGTTTAGAGAACGACAGGCGGATGACAGCCACCTTGAATCAAAACAACAACAAACAAGTCAACAGTAATACGAGTGCCCTCTGCGGTCCTGTAATGGATGGTGTCTGGCGCTGCCTCCGCTACGTGAAACTAATTCACCGTCCGGACTCGTCATCCGTGTTGTCTCGGTGGTGGAACCCAGTCTATGGGTACCACAAGCTCCCCGGCCCTCTATACAGTTGGCCGAATACCTCCTCATCTTCCAAAAACACGATTATTTCATTAAAACACGTCTTCCTCTGTCTGCAATGCACTATGCTGCCTACAACGCTGCCTCGTGATCACCATTACCACAAAAAAAAAAACTATACTACTACGTATTACTATGGCAACCATTTTTGCTTCTCCTTCCTGTTCACCGCAGGATGCACACAACGTGATTTGCCAGTTGCCAGCGGCGGACGCACACCGCCCCGGGGATCGGGGAAGCTTAAGAACATCTGTCAGGAGGAGATGGGGGGGGGCAGTCATCACAACATTTTAGAAATTAACTCAAACCAGCAGGGACCAAAATCCCCCTTAGACCATTATTCCCTTCGCCGCCGCACCTGCTGGGTTCGGGGGACAATGGTGATCCTTTCCAGACCACCTGATTTTTTTTTTTTACCTCTTGTCGAACCAGTGTCATCCATTACTCTGTCAGTGGGGGGGGGGGCTGGGGTAGGCCGCCATTCAGATTCAACGTGGGGGCCCATTAGGTAATGGCTCTTGGTTCGCGGCGGGGAATTCATAACAGAGACAGCAGGTCTGCTAGCCACCGCAGCGCGTGCTGCTTTTAAGGGAAAAGAGTGGAGGAGGAGAGGGGGAGGAGAGGAGGAGGAGAGGGGAAGGAGAGGAGGAGAGGAGAAGGAAAGGAGAGGAGTATATATCCCTGTATAATATCCTTGTAATTCATCTGAATGGCGACCCCGTGTAAGTGCATGCTTTTATGGCGATGCAGGCGGGATTGGTTCCTCCTTTTCTTCCTCTGTTCACAATTTGTTCGCAACTTTCCTCAGATGCATGTGCCAACTTTTGGCACTTTTTACTGCAGGGTTAGTCTCACGAATCAGACGTTGGATTAATAATCTAACGTCTGATGGCAAATCTGGGTGAATGGGGCATTTCACTTTCACTTTTTTTTCTTCATATTTGTTTTGACCAATCATGTCGCTGGAGGCAGGGATCTGTAAGCGAGTAATTGGCTATTAACAGCGAACACAAACTCGGCCAGCACTAGTAAACTGTCAAAAATGCCAATAAAGGGTAAATAAAGGTTTCAAATCAACCCCATGTAGACTGGCCAATGTAGAAATACACTTATTAAAAATCGTCTTCTGAAAGCTTCATCTACTCGTGCGAACGAGTTTGTCTTCGGTGGAACATCTCCGTAACGAGACAGGAAACAAGGCGTAACCGTCCCTTTCGGTTTTTGGTTTTCGTCCCAGGCTCTGTGCAGAAGTTCAGCTAACTGCAGTAACATAGTAGGACCGCTGGATCCAAGATCACTGCAGGGTTAATGTTAAGCTTCCCAGTCTGCGGTGAGTCTCCTGGTGAGACTCACCGATGCGTGCCCATCCCTCACCGTCCCTCCGGGTGGCTTGGCTGAAGTGTTTCGTAGTCGCCGTCGGCCCCAGGAATAGATTCCTCACCCGGTGAACAGGGCGGCGGCTGTGGCGGCGGCGGTAACGGTCCCTCTTGCGAATCGAAAAGGATTCCCGGTCGACTGTTACAGCACTCGACCGTAGCTGTTGGCTTCCGAACAGAGATGTTCAAAACATGGGAACATCTTAAGAGACAAAATGATATCATACTTTATAGCATAGCATCGGATAGCATGACGTAGCATTGCATATACAGAGTACTCCTCGTGTTAGCACCCCAACACTGTGGCCCCCCCCTCGCCCCTTGCAGAGCAAAGTTGATTTTCACATTTAGCTTTGACATTTAGCTTTGCAGCCATGGTAGCTGTAGGCTTCTGAATAGATACCAGTGAATAGAAACAAATGATATCATATTTTAGCATAGCATAACATAGCATATTTTAGTATAGGCTAGCGTATGCAGGATGTTTCTCATATTAACACTATGTCACCAATGATATCCTCTGTTAGCTGCTAACCTGCCTGCTGTGTTGCTCTCACCACCGGCAGCCTAAACACTCACAGTGTTCGGGGAGCTCTAGATTCACACGAGTAGCCCCGGAGAATGAAGACACAGCGGCAGCAGCGGTGGGGATCATTTGAGCTCACCAAAGAGTTTTGAAGTAGCTCCCTCGAGATTACAACTCACAGGTAATGGCTCTTTTCTCCCTCTGCGCCTACTGCTGCCGCCCAGGCTACAGAAGTCTCTCCATCGACCGAGAATCGCAGCAGACGTGACAGCAGTCAGGGGTGGGAGCACAGGACTGGTGCTTACAACCTAAAGGGATTGTCCAATAATGGGTTGAAAGGCTGCCAGGGGATGTCAGAATCTGTGGGAGCTTTGGATAAAGCCTACTGTAAAATAAATAGTAATAGGATTTGATTGGATCAGTCCCTTTAACTGACTAGTCGGTCGACGTCTTCACATTTCTTTTCATCTCTAGAGAGAGTTACTTTTGGGGCAGGTTTTGTTGAAAAGGTGAACAATATAGACTGTGGAAACCAGCTAACGAGATGAGAAATCCATTATAATTTCATTGTGACCTTAGCAGGTGGAGACGTGGGCTAATATCAGAACTCTGGGTATATTAATCTCCATTGTTTGAATAGCGCCAGTGATTATATTATCCCTGAGAAGCGGTGGACTTCTAATAAGCTAGACATACACTCGGCGCTGCCTGTTTATGGTGATATAAATGGAGAAGCCCTTCAAATAAAGCTAATTGGGAAGTAGAAGTGTTTCAGACTCTCTGGTTAAGAAATGTACCGTACGGGGTAAACCGTAGAATGTATATGTGAACACCCCTGGCCGAAGTAATTGTTAATGAAACAGAAAAGCATGATGGAGTGGTGGTTAACATAGTAGCTAGGGTTAGCATGTTGGCTCAGTGGTTAGCATGGTGGCTAGGCTTTGCATGGTTGTCATACCTCTGGCTACGCGTGTATATAGCTCTGCGCTGCAGCTATCTTAAAGGCCCCCTATTTTACTAGTGACATCACTACTACTCTAGTGACGTCACAAGTGTCCAGCCAGATGTGTGATGGATAGAGCATCCTACCCAGTGGACTGTACCAACCGGTAGGTGGATCTATCATGCATTTGGGTGGACACTCCCGTGTGTGATGTCACTATAGGGTAGATTTCAAATGATACCTGCTGGTAAAATAGGGGCCCTTTAAGGACATATCACAACAGAAACTGGCCCAGATTTCGCAGTCTGGGTTTATATGTCTGTAATAACTGTCCAAGGAAGGTATGCAAAAGGCAATAGCATTTGACATGACTTTACTGGGAGGTCCTGCTCATCCTAACTTCACAGGAACAGCAGTGCTCAATCATTCATGGCCAGAGGCGATCAGGCAATGCCCTGCCTTTTTACCACGGGGGTACTAGGACCTGGGAGAGAGAGACAGAGAGAGAGAGAGAGAGAGATACATGGAGAAGGACGAGAGATGGAGGGAGAAAGGGAGCGAGAGAGATGGAGAGACAGGGGAGGGAGGGAAAGAGAGAGAGAGAGAGCGGCAGGCCATTTACAAAGAGAGCCCTCTGATCATTTGGCAAGGTAGAAATTGGATGACTCTTGACTGGCCCCGGCCGCGCATCTGTCCCCTCCCCTCTAGTGCCTCCCTCTCTCCTCTCTCTGCTACATTTGAGGCAGGAGAGGACATATATCTAGATAATGATCTAGTAATGATTTGAGGCACCGGATCAAATTTGAAAGGATCAACTAAATGTTTCCAGAGAACGTCCATAGAACATTTTGCAGCTGCTTTTCTCCCACACGATTTAGAGTGATTTTCTTATTCATGTGAATGCCATTAATAAGCAGGTAGGGGGCTGTACTGGGGCAGCTTGTTCAGGGGAATGCTGGTAGTATGATGGGCTGTGACAAGTGTATGTTCCCAGTCGCCTAGTGTGGACCGACGGCAAGGCAAGACTGATCGTCAAGACCAGTGGTGTAGTGTGTACTGCCGAAGTCGGCCCCGACTTTAAAAGTCGCCTAGTAGGAAGCTTAAGGGACGCCTTCAGGTAGACTGTGGACATTAAGGATTTAAACCCAGATCCTTTTGGCTGGGAGTCAAATACTTTAATCACTAGACTATCCTGGCCCCTGTTACTGCTCCTTTTTGTGCTTAAAAGTTTCGGTGAAAGAGAAGGTTTGCCAAAGACCTGTCAGTGATTTCAGCGTATTTTGTACATTTTATTTACTTTGTAAAGAAATTCATGCACTTGCACTGATCAGTAACCAAATAGATTCACAGCGATTCTTAATTACATTTCAAAGTATCTGTACTTGTAATGTGTGACTTTCACTCCACTGCGTCTTCTTTTGTCAAGTGAGTTTAGTCAAATCTGAAAGCTTTCATTTAAAGACCTCACCTCTGCTGTGATACTTATTTTATTTTACTTATTTATTCCCGTCCATTTTCCAACTTAAACTTTGTACTGTGATGATGATGTATGATTAGATGCAGTTGGCCATTTATTGTACTCATCAATGTGTGCCCTGTAGCACTTTATGTGACCGCTCAGCCTCTTATTGAAGTTGTAAAGACGATTTGTCGCTTACCGGAGAAGCTCTGGACCCGCAGGGATTCATTAGGAGAGACATTTGGGCCAAAATTGTACACCACAATGTCTGAAATAGAAGTTGGACGTTAGATGTCAAAAACAAAGACCATGTATGTGTGTCTTATTAGCTGTGTCTTATTAGCTATTTGTCTAAACAAATGTGGCAAGATGTGGTTTCTCCATGACCTAGCTTCTCAAACATACCAAATAAGATGGACCTAAGATAATTAGGTCCTTACGCCACTTTTTCAGCTCTAGGATTTTTTTTTGTCTCCTTAAAAATGAATTTGAAATGCAATATGTGTGGTTAAACCTAAGGAAACCTGTTGGCATGAATACTCATGGATGATTAGCATGTTGGCTCTGTGGTTTGCATGGTGACTAGGATTGACATGCAAACCACAGCAAGCCTCAGTGGTTTGTAAGGTGACCACGGTTAGCATGGTATGCTGCGGTTAGCATGTCGGTTCAATGGTTAGCATTGTGACTAGCGGTAGCATGTTTGTTCACGGTTAGCCTAGTCAAAAGTCACTTTTAACTTCTGATAGGCTGCTGTGCGGGGTAGCGGGACACTCTGTTTACCACGGCACAGAATGTACCAAACCAAAAGTGTCCTCTACTTTGATAAATGTATTTTCTTTATTTTTTTCTTTGGATTCTCCCGTTCACTCTTCCATTCCGTCAACAATTTAATCGTCTATTTCCACATTGGCGTTAAAGGGGGATGTTTTGTGACGATATATACGGTTATTTATGGGTGTGAATGTATGGTAAAGAGCTTAGCCGGGCACGAGCGTGAGGACTTGGAGCGACGGGTATTTATCAAGGGAAATTGTGCACCGGTGCGGGCGAGAACGCTTGGTAAATCCCGTCTTTAAGAACATTTTAAATTTCATGCGTACGTACGAACGGATTTAGAACTTTTACTTTGAACTGTTGATAAATGAGGGCTGCGGTTTCCACCCCACGCATTAAAAGACATGTTGGGCATGCTAATTCTCCTGCCTGCGCTCTTGATCAAGCCACCGGGATCAGAGATGAGTTTGAAGCAGAGACTCTGGTCCCCAGGGGGGACCCATAACGTATTCACTTTAGAGTGTCGGTTTGAGATAGAGAGAAAGAGAGAGAGGGAGAGAATATATATATATATATATGCACACACTCTAAAGACCATTTGTATCACCTTTATCACCGTTTCATATTTATTTTATTTCAATTTGAAATCTTGCTGTTCTCCCCCC
>OOFB01027818.1:5651-16124 GCA_900323305.1 Trachyrincus murrayi
CAAAGATTTCAACTAAGATGTAAAAATGGCTGCATTGTGTGTGTGTGTGTGTGTGTGTGTGTGTGTGTGTGTGCGTGTGAGAGAACAACTCCTATTGATCCTGGCTGACTTTATCAGTGTGTTTCCGCCGATAATCCTGTTTGTTTGTCTGTCAGAGCCGCTGGCTCTTACCAGACTCTGCCTGATCCTCTGGGAGAATAACCGTAACGTGCTTATTTTTGGAAGATACAACAAATAACGATTTGAATCAAAGTATTTTTTCATGTAGCTTTATTTGACTTTATTTACTGTTCGTATTTAATAACTAATAGTTATTCACTGTGTCGCTTTGTGACAGGCATTAACTCGATTAGCTATGAACTATCAGATCAAAGCTTCTTTGAAAGACGGGAGACGTATTTTACATCAAAGCACACATTTTGAATACATGTCTTCCTTTGAGTTTCCATATAATCTGATTAATATAAGCCTGATAAACACACACATTCAACGTTTATGTGTAAAGTATACCATTAGGCCTACTGTCTGATATATAGCCTATTATAATTCATAACATGATTTAAAACCATGCGATTGATTATTTGAAGCATGTGTATGTGTTTTTACACTCACTAGTCTCAGTTTCTCAAGTGTTATGTTACCAGTACAGGAAGACACATCCATGTACATACAAACGTCGCTAGTGCCTCCCGATACGGACCCTAACCCCAACCCCAGATGTTGTGTAACACAAAGTGGTGATCTCATGCCATGGAGCCATCTGCTGACCACGCCCCCCCGTTGCCAGTAGAACAGAACATGCTCGATTTAACATAGCGATGATCTGGTCTGCCCCACATCCTTCAACATTGTGTTGCGTTGTACAACAGTTTCCGGTGTGTTCTGTCTTTAGCTCTGCGTCTGGGCTTGGTTGAAGCGTTCTCTTCTTGTTTGAGGCTCCCAGTGTCACATGATTAAGAAAAACCTATTTTATAAACCGTTGACGGTCCTAATGGATATTATAATGCAAAGAGATGATCTTTGACTACATTAGCAGTGCATCCCTGCAAGGGGTTTGGTGATATCCTCAAGATTATCTTCATAACTTGGAAGACCGAAATGTTGGTCTTTGTGAATCTAGACTCTCCAAACATTTCTCAAATGTACATTTCTTATTTTTTATATTACATTTTTCAGCACACGTTGCAGCTTTTGCAGTTAAACGCAGTCTTGGTATTGTAGATATTGCTGCTATTCATTTTGCAACATCAGCATACATTTGACATTCTGTATTATGCAGTCCTTTCTTGTTACAGCGACTATTTATCTCACTCTGTTCATTCACGTAAATAAAGACATACAGACACATACGGAATAGATGCAAGGTGTCTTGTCATCAATCCAGACATGTTCTGTGATTGGATAAGAGAGGCCACCTGATCCTCAACGCCTCTTAATGCATGACCTTTGACCCTAGCAACGATTTAGGTATTAGAGCAGATATTTCCCTTTTTGGCAAGGAGACAAACAGAAGCCTATTTTTATCTCTACATGAATGTCAATAACAATGTCAATGTTCCATGGTGACCTGTTAACTCATGGAGCTGGAAGTGTTATCCATCACGGGTACCTGAACTCCAGGACCTTTGCTAAAACCAACCAGGAAGTGTCCTGGTTACAAAAGCACCTTGCTGTAGGACACCGTAGCTCACAGTCGGTAACACAACAGGCTTTCTAAGCACGATAAATGATTCTCGCCGTCATCCGTATTCCTCCACACATTGGTCGGTTGGTCTTATCCCATCCCATCTCACCGAGTCCTTCGCATGCTAACAGCCGTTCTGAATCCCAGGGTGCTCTTTCAGTGCTGTCGGCACAAAAAAGAAAAAGCCGTGTTTTATTTCGGCCTTGCCACGGTTCTGTATGGATTGAATCGTGAATGAATAACACACACACACACACACACACACACACACACACACACTAGCAGACACACAGTAGCAGACACACACACTCGCAGACACATGCGCACACACCTAGGGAATTAGAGAACACAATGTGTGCAGGGGGTGGTAATTCGGCTGCTGTTTCAGTACAACAGCAGGGTATTGTGGCTGGCTGTGATAGAGGAGGGCTAGGACATGCCCCTGTGAGATAACGCCGTGTCTATAATGCGCCCAGTCCTTCATGCCCGATTTGACACACAAATGTTCCGGCGGCTGCTATTCTCGTCACACATCGCCACGGCGTGCATCAAAATTCTGTAGCCAACCCACGATTATTGTTCCTTGTCCTTGACATATGTTCGCTGGCTATCCAAAGGACAGGCCCGAGTCTTATTTACCCCCGGTAATCGCGCTATTGATGCATTGCAGGGGTCCGCGGGATTGGTGTGTGGTGGTTACCATGGTAACGGATGTGGTAGAGCAGTAGAGCGTTTACAGATTTGGAATGCCGCGGTTTGTCCTACACGCACGTTTTGATCATTCCACGACGGCTCGTCTGATGAGGGACTCTGATTACAATCTAATAAGTTATTATTTTTCATATTTCATGTGCCTTTTTTTTCCTCCATGTGTAATGTTGTATTGCACTGTGAAATCAGCTCAAATTGAGCGGTGCCTTTCTACACCAGGGACATCGCCCCTCCACCAGGGACATCGCCCCTCCATCGCTGGCTTGCCCTGAGAAACTCTCACTGGAACACATTTATTTTCACTGCCTGTCATCCCAAGTCCCAGCCATTAAACACGGTCGAGGATGAATCAGCACCAAACCCCCAGGGTGAATACGTCAGGGCCGCTGACCTGAGAGCAGACGACGCTGAGGCAGATTGACAACTGAGACATCGCGTCCGGCCGGGATTGGACGAAGTCTGCATTCGGTCTGCATCTCGGACCACGAGTTGCTCCAACTGTACGTCCGTCGTCCCGCTCAGGTGTTACCCCCGGCGTCTGCAGCCTAACCCCAGAATGTAGGCCGTTTCCTGACAGCCGCACGGAGCGCCTCTCCCTCGCCATGGAAAGCTGTCGTATCTCCGCGCCATCAGCAACTTTCACCACCCGCCGCCCGGTAATCTGCTTCCCGCACTTAATTAGCCCGCCGCTGCGGAGGCCCCCTGAACCCCACACAGCCGGGCCTCTAAGTGGCTAAACCGGCAATCCGTCAACCAGGAGGCCTAAGTGGGAGACGGCCTAAGTGGGAGACGTCCCGGCGAGAGACCCCCCATCACCAGACACACGGCTGCCTCTCTTATCGTGCCATCAGCACTTCTTCACGTCGCATTCCGCTCAGACGGCGATGGGATGGTTTGCCGGAGGGTCTGTGGACTGAGCGCTGTGCGTTGGTCTGTGGACTGAGCGCTGTGCGTTGGTCTGTGGACTGAGCGCTGTGCGTTGGTCTGTGGACTGAGCGCTGTGCGTTGGTCTGTGGACTGAGCGCTGTGCGTTGGTCTGTGGACTGAGCGCTGTGCGTTGGTCTGTGGACTGAGCGCTGTGCGTTGGTCTGTGGACTGAGCGCTGTGCGTTGGTCTGTGGACTGAGCGCTGTGCGTTGGTCTGTGGACTGAGCGCTGTGCGTTGGTCTGTGGACTGAGCGCTGTGCGTTGGTCTGTGGACTGAGCGCTGTGCGTTGGTCCGTGGGACGCGTAGTACGTGTTCATAATGAAGACTCGTCACATGAGCCGCCCGCGATATCGCCGCGTCCGTGTTTCACGGCTCGCCGTGCGTTCCACTCAACAGCGGAACCGCCTGCGGTGCCGGGCTAAAGATCACCGTTGAAGAGCTTTGATTGGCTGAACATCGTTGTTGAATAGCTTTTGATTGGCTGAACATCGTTGTTGAATAGCTTTTGATTGGCTCTGTAACACAATGTGATTTCACTGATTAATGGCTGCTGTCACATACTTAGCTGTCATGTTGTTTATGACACAATAAAAGTGATAAAATATGCATTGGGATGGACGCTTCTATCTATAGCACCTAACCGTACTGTGAGCGCTAACATTTCCTAGCATGGGTGACCCCAGGCGGGAATCGAACCCGTGCCACTGTTAATGCCAAGCTCTACCAATTGAGCATCACAGAACAACAAACATTGATCCTGATTTCCTTTCCTTCCACAAACATCACATCGATTTCTGTCTTTGTCTGTTCCCGAGAGATGCCTTGATGTCTGATCTTCTTTTCTCCCCTGGTGAGTCTCGACACTCGGAGCGAGCCCTCGATGACATGGAGGGGATCAGGCTAGCGTGTCGGGCTAGCGTAGCGGTGAACATGGGGAATGTAGTTCTGTAAGAATGTAGTTCTTTCATGTCGATACAGCCGGAAAGTCAGTTGTGAGATTGTAATTCGTTGAGGGGGATCGGACACCATTTGTTATAAGCAGAGATTGAATGACTTTCTATTCTATCCAGGAGTTTTTACAGTATCAATAGAAACGTCACGCTGTGCTCTGTCTGTCTCTCTTTACGTCATAGAGATTGTGAGGAAACAGACTGGTATCGTATACACTGCTGCTGTTTAGCTTTTTGAAGTAAGTAAAACAGATATGGGATACAATTTGCACCATTTCCCCTGCTTCCAGCACTGCCCCACACACACACACACACACACATGGATACAAACACACCATCCAGTCATTAGCACAGATGTTCCTCTGATCATTTCATCATTCACACTCACGTGGAGCGGATCAGTGAACGAGCGATTTCCTCGCTTCGATGGCCACCTTCGCTCTTACGCCACACAGGCTTAAACTATCTAATCAATTAGCTAGCTAGCAGCTACGCCTGCTAATTGATGCCGCCGTGGCCTATACAGTAGCTCCGTCATTATAAAGCGGTGGTGGTTTCAGTGAACAACAGATGGATGGTGCATCATCATCATCATCATCATCGTTGCCCCTTCTGCACATTCATTGGCCGATGACAATGCATGACCATTTAGAAAATACTTGCAAGGAATAGGAAATTAGGTGTGTGTGTGTGTGTGTGTGTGTGTGTGTGTGTGTGTGTGTGTGTGTGTGTGTGTGGGTTATTCAGCAGTTAAAAGGGTAAATCTCTTCTTGCTGTTTGTTTGAACCTGCCATAATTTGTGCAAATGGATTCACAGCATGAACCAACGAGCAGTTTAATAATTGAGTCAAAGGACTCTAGAAAATGGTCATTTGCATGATGGGTTGTTTTCGTGGCGTTCCGCTTAGTTTTACCTCTTTATGTAAGGTCACCTCTTCTTTAGTGCTGCAACGGTGTTTAAGTTGTGTTATTATTATTATTATAGTTTCATTTACCATCATCCACATCTTTAATAGTCAATCACCGTGGCAGTTATTACGGACACCCAGACGATGAGCATCAACATAATCCATGTTCTCACCCACCAAGCGAGAACCAGGGGCGATAAACCTGGCGATAAACCACGCTCGGCCCTTCGTGAGTCTGACGATAAACACGCTGCATCGCCTCTCTCTCCTGTTGTTAAAACCTTGCGCTGTAGAACCATCAAAGTCAAAATAAATCAGTGTAATTGGATTACCGGGCCAGGGACTGTCTGCATTATGTTGTTTTTAGGTGGAAGCCTGCTTGGCTGAAAGGAGACAGCTGCCGGTAGCCAGAGGTGGCCGTTAGACTGCTTGTAAATTATTTATCTCTCCTCACGCTCGGTGGAAAGTAAACCAGAAAGTCATTCCCAGTTTCACTAGCAGTTCACAAACATGTCAGCAAACAACTGTGTGATTGTAGTCAATATCAGCCGGTATCCATCAACGTATCCAAACATCTTCGACATCTCTGACGTGAGAATGCTACACTAAAATTGATCATCTGTTGAGTGTTGTCTGTTTTGTCAATTATTGATCATTGATGTATGTAACAGCGACCTTGCTGTTATATATATAGGCATGGTAGTCCCATTTGTAAGGAAGCGTACCCACATGTTGCTGGCATCGAAAGCAATCACATTGATATGATTTAAAACTGATACTCAAATTGGTTTTACCTCTCTGGTTTTACACCAAACCCTGAATGACCCCTCACGCCGGTTCTAGTGTTAACCATTTCCAAGCAAACTAATATCTGAATCTCACCATTTTCAGCTACTGTATCTAAACTCAACAAGTCTGACTTTTAAAACCTAATCCATAATCTTGTACCTAAACCTAACCATTCATAACTGCTTACCTAAACATAACCGCTTGTGTTTTTCACAGAAAACCACAGAGCCTGAGTGAATGACAGGCACTATTTCTCTTTGTTTAAACTAAGCCCTAATTAAGTTGTGTGTGTGGGAAAGAGCTAAATAACAGGACAATCTAAATCCCCCCTAATTTCCCTTTCTCTGAATATTTTCACAGAACATTTTGTGTCTCAAAATGACAGTACATGATGTAAAACTGTTGCTCTTGCTCTTCATCATTAGGGATGCCGTCTAATCAACTGCATAAACCA
This sequence comes from Trachyrincus murrayi, assembly GCA_900323305.1. Lineage (NCBI taxonomy): Eukaryota > Metazoa > Chordata > Actinopteri > Gadiformes > Macrouridae > Trachyrincus > Trachyrincus murrayi. The sequence goes on from OOFB01027818.1 coordinate 12,075, forward strand.
TGAAGGGAGATCATTTATTCAGTTGTGTGGAAAATATTTTGTAAGAAACTCCAAGAATGACAATTTAATATTTGTAGCTTTTTTTCCCCAATGAATAGAATTTAATTTCGTTCAATGTTTCATTCATTGCAGTAACTAACACTCCACTTCTGTGCATCTTAAAGGATTTCTGACAATTTCTTCTTGACGCAAGTCCTGGTGATATGATAATCACATATTTACTTTCTAACGGATACAAATATGTATTTGTGAAATCTCTACTTTGCTTTCCCATATCCTCCTGATTACTTTATTTTTGTGCACACTAGGAACTCCATCAATAAATAAATTAGCGTCTATTGTGGCTGGGAATGTAAATTATTATGGGTAGGCTTTGAAAGTTGTCACCTTTCATTACATTAGCTGTCGTTGCAGTGTGTCAGTATTCAGCTCCTAGTTAACCGGACTCGTGTCACTGTGTATAAATATACTAGAACATCAGCGTGTGCTTCATGTAGATCAGTAGTTCTCATACTAGTACTAGAACATCAGCGTGTGCTTCATGTAGATCAGTAGTTCTCATACTAGTACTAGAACATCAGCGTGTGCTTCATGTAGATCAGTAGTTCTCACTTCTCCAGCTCAGTGGTGTGAGAGGAGGTTGATCGAGAGAACGCCGTCCTAATATAATGTGGTTTTGACACATCGAGTGCTGTAGTTATATAACAGCAGAGAGAACGCCGTCCTAATATAATGTGGTTTTGACACATCGAGTGCTGTAGTTATATAACAGCAATAGTGTTAATGTTTCTTCCTTCACCCCCCCGTCCATACCGTTTTAGCTCACTGGAAATGTGTTGTCGTTTCTCAATTGTTTTGGCAATACCTCAGTTTCTGAACGAGTTGAGGCTTTGGAGTAACGCATGATAACACGTGATGCCTCTCACCTCAGACCGAATGTGTGAAACTTGTGAAAAGTGATTATGTAAGTATGTATTTATTGGTGCATATGAAAAGTTTAGCCCCATATAGATCACAACAATCTATATCATATATGATGGATAATATAGAAGTATATAGAAATGCTTGGCAGTCTCGCTCCCTCTCTTTCTCTCTCTGTGCGATAATAAATCGGGTTATTCTGGATTTTCCTCAGTTGGAAACATTCTATCTTTATTAGCTTATTTTCATTAGAGAGTTATCCTAAATGAAGCCATGGTCGGGCCAGACAGAAATCACACTGCATTGAATCACTTTTAGTAAATAAACATCGTATAGCATTCATTATTCATTAGGAAACAACCAAGACCAGGCTAGAATGAATGTATGGCCAACAGAATAAATTCACAGTATTTTTCTTCAAAATGAATAAAAAAAGGTTTAAATTGATCGGGGGTCCCGCTGAGGGCAGAGGTAATCAATAGTAACCCAATGCCTCCGATATTATTGAGGCGGTGATGGTCAGCAAGATCCCAACCTAGTCAGCACTCACCCTCCAGGGCATTTCACTGGATTAGAAGTTCAAGGGTAAATAAAATACAACAAAGTGTGTGTGTGTGTGTGTGTGTGTGTGTGTGTGTGTGTGTGTGTGTGTGTGTGTGTGTGTGTGTGGAAATGGGCCGTGATTGAGTGGGAGCTCTCGTAAAGCGTGTGTGTGTATCGTCTCCGGGGGTGGGTGTGTGTGTCGTCTCCGGGGGTGGGTGTGTGTGTCGTCTCCGGGGGTGTGTGTGTGTCGTCTCCGGGGGTGTGTGTGGAGCTGTGTGTGTGTGTATGGGGGGGGGGGGGGTCATGGGTAAGGTGACAGGATGGGCTGTGATAGGACAGCTGTCACATGTCACCTTCAGAGGAAACAGTTTGTCTGAACAAACTGCCTGCTACACTTTCAGTCTTTTTATGTACTTAGCAGAGATATACTTAACAAAGTTATACTTAAGTACACACACATACTGACAAGTATAAAGAAATGTCTAAGTATATTTGGCCTATATTTGATCGAGATATACGTAAGAAAAGTATAATTAAGTATTCTTGGCTCATACAGAAAGTTTAAGTATACTTGTAGTCGTGCTTACTCTTTTGAAAGAGTATCATATTAAATACTTTTTTCCACACTTATTGGCTTCCTTGAGGTAGTACTCCAGCATATGTTTTAAATACTATCTTATAAACGTACATGTTCAAGTTTATAGTAACAAGTGGGGTGGAATAGTAAATAAATAGTAAATAGTACATGGGTGGATGAACCTTACTTTTATGCACAGTGTTATTAACCCACAGGGAAACATTTGGCTGATTTTATTGACAACAAGTTGAGAGTATTGTAACAGACTTGAGAGAAGAACAGGGACTGATTTCAGAGAGGCCAACCATCATAAAGACATGCTGTGTGTCTGTTTTCAACTGGGAGGTTGATTTGACTTGTCATTGTTATGGTCTTATTTTGGCATCCAATACAATATTTAGTACAATACAACAGTCAGACAGCTTGCTGGCTGTTGTTATAGGATGTCTATGGTAACAGTCAGACAACTTGCTGGCTGTTATAGGATGTCTACGGTAACAGCCAGACAGCTTGTTGGCTGTTATAGGATGTCTACGGTAACAGTCAGACAGCTTGCTGGCTGTTGTTATAGGATGTCTACGGTAACAGTCAGACAGCTTGCTGACTGTTGTTATAGGATGCCTACGGTAACAGGTAGACAGCTTGCTGGCTATTGTTATAGGATGTAACGGTAAGAGTTAGACAGCTTGCTGGCTGTTGTTATAGGATGTCTAAGAGTGAATGGTGGTTACTGTAACCGGCATGTTTTGTGACGATAATGATGTTCTATTTTAGTGGAGAGTTTTTTCTCGAGGAAACTGGGTTAGTCCCCGCTATAGCAATGACCTGAAAGGTCAACTAAAACTGGAAAACTGCATGTTATTATTAGCACACAGAATCTAATGGCGTACAGAAAAGTAAAAGCCTGGTTAGTTGTTTTAATGGCTGGAATAAACCCTGGCACCCAGTTTCACATGCATATTCAAATGTGTATGTGTATCTCCAGTTATAAGGTCAGTCATTAGCATGCAGTGTTAGGGACTGACTGCATTTTAACTGCTGGAAGATTGTCCTCATCAAGCTCCCGTAGTGCATGTCATTATTTAGACGTACGCTTTTCATTCTACACATGAGCAGCCACTGCTGCGTTTTATATCAAATACCAAGGTTGGGGAGGGGTGATGTACACACACACACACACACACACACACACACACACACACACACACACACACACACACACACACACACATCCTATAACCTATAACCGCACCATCTGCCAGTGTGATTTTAAAGGTTTTAATTTGTACATTTTAACATGAATCCACAAAACGGGGAATCCTGTTCCTTACAGTCAGTCTCTAGATGGGCGGGGTCTCAGCGGTCACTCTCTAGATGGGTGGAGTCTCAGCGGTCAGTCTCTGGATGGGCGGGGTCTCAGCGGTCAGTCTCTAGATGGGCGGGGTCTCAGCGGTCAGTCTCTAGATGGGCGGGGTCTCAGCAGTCAGTCTCTGGATGGGCGGGGTCTAGATGGGCAGGGTCTCAGCGGTCAGTCTCTGGATGGGCGGGGTCTCAGCGGTCAGTCTCTGGATGGGCGGGGTCTCAGCGGTCAGTCTCTAGATGGGCGGGGTCTCAGCGGTCAGTCTCTGGATAGGCGGGGTCTCAGCGGTCACTCTCTGGATGGGCGGGGTCTCAGCGGTCAGTCTCTGGATGGGCGGGGTCTCAGCGGTCAGTCTCTAGATGGGTGGCGTCTCTCACCCTCGGGTCGTCAACATGACCCCTCCCCCTCTCGTCCCAGGAGGTGTCAATTATGGTCCCAGCTGGTCCAACCTTTAGAGGAGGGGGTCTGATTCACACCTGTGTGTGTGTGTGTGTGTGTGTGTGTGTGTGTGTGTGTGTGTGTGTGTGTGTGTGTGTGTGTGTGTGTGTGTGTGTGTGTGTGTGTGTGTGTGTGTGTGTGTGTGTGTGTGTGTGTGTGTGTGTGTGTGTGTGTGTGTGCGTATCTATGTGTGTGTGTGTGTGTGTGCGTA
>OOFB01027824.1:4248-16026 GCA_900323305.1 Trachyrincus murrayi
TCCCTCCTGCCCCCCTCCCCCCTCCCCCCCCCCCCCCCCCCCCCCCCCCTCCCCCCCCCCCCCCCCCCCCCCCCCTCCTCCCCCCGCCCCCCCCCCCCCCCGCCCTCCCCCCCCCCGCCCGGGCCCCCCCCCCCTTCCCCCTTCCCCCCCCCCCCCTGTCCCCCTCCCTCCTGCCCCCCTCCCTCCTGTCCCCCTCCCTCCTGCTCCGCTCCCTCCTGCCCCCCTTCTTTTTGCGCCCCAGAAACTGAAGATGCTTAAAGACAGAAATGTCTTGACTGTAATGACTGTAATGTAATGTAACGTAATGTAATGTAATGTAATGAATAAATACATTGCAACAACTTGTGTGTGAGGGACCGAACGCCGGGAAAAACAGGAACGCAGGCAGTTTTAATAAAAAGGGGTTTTATTTTACCAAAATAATACAAAATACAGTTAGTGGGAAATAAATACCAAAAAGATAAACAAGGTCAAAATAATACAACGACGTGTGAATGAGGCTGAACATAAAGCATACCAGTAGACAGACAACCAGGAACTGAAATTGAAACTGAAACTGCACTATTCAAACTGAAAAGTGACATTACTCTCCTCGTCTGTGATGCTGCTTTTATCGGCAGGATATTGTTGTTGTGATGGTTGTTCTAAAATGGAATTGTTTGTGATTTGGTTCAGAACCAGCGTTGTTTTGTATGTATACTATCTATCCATGTTGTGTTGTTGTGAAACTGTATGGGTGTTTGAAGGTCCCTGGGGGGGTTGTCATTGGTTGGAGGGGGAAGCTGAGCACCACATAGAGAGCCTAAGCCCCTGCTGTCCCCCGTGGGACCTTATTTCAGAAAGAATATGTACGGTACTCAACGGCGAGAGACAAATTATTTTTGACCCTGTTTGATTTGTGCCATGGGGGACAGCGGAAGGGGAGGGACTTAGGCTTTATATACCCAAGCAACACATGCCGGGTCAGGGCAGTCAGGGGCTAGGACTGTGGTAGATGCGGCACTGACAGTCGTGGACAAGAATAGAGACACAGAGAAGGAGGTGCTAATCGTGGACGACAAGAAACACACAGCTTATGAATTGAAGCACCCCCCCCGCTCTGCAGTGATGAAAGGCAAAGGTCACTTGTCAATGTGATGCTTTAGAAAGATGTCAAAAAGATTTATATTGATTTTTTAAGGTTAGATCCTCAAAAAACGTTTAGATCTCAAAAAAGTGCCGCTGACGTTTGTAATGACCTGTTCACCTTTTCGTTGGCGAACTGTCACTTCTGTGCTGACTAACTGCTGTTGAATGAAACGATTACCTCTACGATCGAAGCCACAACGTCAGGGAAAATGTCTAATAACTCGCAGATTCTCTCGATGGAGTCTTTAGACATCTCTCCCTCGCTCTCCCACGTCGCCGCCCTGTTCGGCAGCCTAACCTATTGCCTCATCATCACCTGCAACTTGACCGTGCTACTGACTATTGCCCTTGATAGACAACTGCACACGCCCATGTACGCTCTGCTCATAAACCTACCCATCAACGACATGATCGGGGCCACTGCCCTTTTCCCACACCTCATCCACAGGTGGGTGATTTGTTTTAGGTTTTATTTGTTGTTAAACAGAACCATGTGGTAGGTACTGAAACATGCGTTTGTTCAGATTCTAGGCTCCATGCGGCGTCGAAACCAAGTCCTCCTATTAGTATTTTATAGTATCGTATTTTTTCTTGACGTTTCTGTGACGCCACAACACAAACAAACAAACAAAAGCAAGTAGAGCAGTTGTAGAGCAATTAAAACCATAATCTAATGACGGAAAAGTGAAACATTTGAAAAAACATGTTAAGTAAGATATAATTATATTGAAAGAAATATATAAACAAATACATACAAAAAAAATAGCTCACTGCTTGCCTTTACTTAAAGTGTAAATGTTTTAGTTGTAACTAAATGTGTTGATCTGAACTGAATGTGTGATCTCATCTTTTCCTTGTCTGTTCCTTTCTATCGCTAGCATCGTGAGCCAGAGCTCCAGCATATCCAACCTGGCCTGTTACCTCCAGGCCCTGCTGGTAGGATGCTCGTAGGCCATTCACTTTACTCCATGTGTTTTTAGTAATGTTATTGTAAATAGTTATGTATGAAACGTGCAAAATTGTAATACATGTATCAGGATTTTTTTTTTCTTACTTTTTTCTCTTACTCCTTTTGTTTTTGTTTCAGTTTATCGTTTTGGTAATCATAGATACATTAAGATTCTGTTAATTAAAAAATGCACTGGACAAATCTAGACTAATTATGAGTCTGCTACTTTTAATGTACCAGGGCACGGGTAGTAGACTAAACTAGTGAATATAAGTCTACTACCCGTGTCCTGGTACATAAAAGGGGCAGACCCCCAGTGTCATGAGCGACACCTGTGTTAAAAGGGTCTATTGAGTGTGATTATAGTCTCTTGGTTTGGTTCCATCGGTGTCGTCAGGTCCACCTGTACTGCGGAGGCTCCCTGGTGATCCTCACCACCATGGCCTTCGACCGCTACCTGGCCATCTGCCGGCCGTTGCGCTACCACTCCCTGATGACCACCAGCAACCTGCGCTGGATCATCGCCGGCATGTGGCTGACGGACGTGGTGCTGGTGGGTAGCCTCTTCCTCATGCTCACCCGCTTCCGGCTGTGCCGCTGGCGCCTGGCCGACCTCTACTGCAACAACCCGTCCCTGATGAAGCTGGTATGCGAGAACACGACGGCCAACAATGTGTACGGCCTGGTGCTCACCGTGCTGATGCAGGGCACCTCCATGCTCACTGTCCTCTTCACGTACGGACACATACTGCTCACTTGCATCCTCAACAGGTACTACTACTACTACTACTACTACTAATAATAATAATAATAACATTAAAGGCGCTATATGTACCAAATGTACTGTACTAAATCATAAAATGATATGTCATCAGAGATTAAGGAAACATGCTAAGTCTAAATACTGGCTTCTCCGACAACAATGCTACCAGCCAGTATGTTCTCCTTCGAAATTTCCATTCCGGGTCAGAACATCTGTTTTTGGTTTGGTTTGTGTGATTCACTATTCTCTGAGTTGACTCCGCCCACTGCCCATTTTGACACCCTAGGTTGCCAGATATGAAACAAATTGGCACACAAACAGCGTGCTGCAGCCATGGAAGCAAGCAAATGACCTGGATCAACTGAGATTGTAATAGATTCTACACAGATCCTACAGATTTCATAGGATCCCTAATAATAATACTAACGAATACAATAGGGTTCCTACGGATTTGACACCTCATCCACTACCAGTACTTGTTTCACTGGCAGCCGAGGGCATTTAGGGGTCCAGTTGACACCCACTTCACCAGGTACAATATTAAAATATGCTAGTAGATATAAAACCTGCGATCAGAAATCTGGTATGCTTTCTCTGTATATGTATACATATACATGTTAGCGTCATGGTAAAAGTGTTCGCAGTTTGTCATTTAGGACACACTTTCATCCAAAGTGACTTCCAGTGAGAAGTATGGCTTACTCGACCTTAATAGAATGCCAGTGAACGTTGAGGATCCAACCCAGAACCGTTTACTTGATTTGAGAGATTAAGAGATTTCTTTTACACGAGAGTCCTGGCCCAAGACAACATTATTTTACTTTTGGCTGCATCATTGGGAGTCAAACTAGATTGCCATGCAAATCAATTTCAGGTCTTGTATGGTCATGTCCACCCCTCACCCCACTCCTTCTCCACCTCTCCCAGGCAGGCGGATGCACGGAGCAAGGCCCTGCGCACGTGTGGCACTCATCTGGTGGTGTTTGTGGTGTTTGAGTTGACCACCCTGTTCTCCGTGCTGTCCCACCGTCTGAGCGTGTCGCCCTTCCTACGCAGGTCATTCTCCTCACCCTCCATTCTCACTTCTCTCACTCACACGGTGCTTTAGCTCACGTGAAACACGTGAAAGCATTGCTGGGTAGTAATGTGAATTGCTGAATTTGCAATTCTCATGTGTCCAGGGACGTGCAGAGGATGTTAGAGAAGCAGGGGCCCAAATTCATAAAAGGCGATGTTTGCTAATAATGAAAAAATAGATATGCCTGGAATGACTTCTTTTGCGACACTGTTAAAGGGATATTAAAATGTATGTAAAATGTTCCTTACTACGGAAACCATGTTAGCTCAAAAGAACAACAGATCTTGGTCACAGTGTTCTTTCAGCCGTTCAGCCTTTTTCGTTTTTGTGCTCCACTATCATATTTTCTTTCTGGAATTTTGCCGCTATGCTATCCAGTAGCAGTGACGTATTATTTGGCATATTACATTTAAATAATTAAAAATAGTCTGGCCAATCCGGGGCCCATGCACACATGGGGCCCCTAGGCTGCAGCCTAGGCCAGCCTGCAGCCAGGAACCAAATTCAGTTTTCCTTTTCTTACAAAGGATGCACAGCATTGACTAGTGGTGTATTAGTCGTCTAGTCTGTTAATGCCCTAGTGTCTTATCACTGTTTCATCCTTAGGTCGGTTGGCGTGTCCATCCTGGTGTTCCCGCCCATCCTGAACCCACTAATCTATGGAATCAACACCAAGGAGCTCCGCAGTAAAGTCCTACAAGTCCTCTGTCGAAAAAATACGAAAATTAAAAACAAAATATCTTGTTAGCACTGAGTTATTATTAGGGACCTGGTAAAATGTTAGAACATACAGCAATACAGTGAACATAAAAATATTAACTGCCATTAATCTGTTTCATGTAAATATCCCTCCACCGTAGATGGATTCTCTCAACATTTCAGAACATGTTATGGTACATTTATCTGTAGCCATGTTCATTCCATAGTGCATTTTAAATCGTAGTTCAGTTTAAACTCACAAAGTGATTTACATTACAAGAGCTGGTCTCTTTATTTATTTTGCCATCGCCCTAAAGTGATTCATTGGATATTTCTGCATATTATACATTATATATATATATATAATAAGTAAGTGTTCCTCTTTACCTTTTGTGTGTTTGCGTCTTTCATACATTTGTGTATGTGCTTCCCAAATGTTCACCCGAACTACACAAAATGCTCTAAATTGACAGTACTTTCGCTCCATCTGCTGGTAGCGTCTGATAGCATCACAAAGGCGTCATCCGCTGTGTCTCAATGGGAGCGTCACCCACCAGGGACTGAGTGGGACTCATTTTCAGCCCGGCAGATTTATGGTTCAGCCCATTTAGCGGGCAGGGCGAAAAATTGACGTTGTTTTGCACTCAAAAACTATTTTATTTTAGGAAGATACATGGAAAAAGACAATTTATACAAAACCTGTTTTGAATACAATAATATATCAAATATTATCTATAATATATATATATATCCCTTTACACTGTGTATCGGTGTAACCAACCCTAAATCTGAGTAATGCAGTGGTCTCTTTATTAATTAATTTTGTCAGTGTCATTGTACAAAGACTTGAGAATTTATTTTTCAGTGCACATGAGCCCCACTAAATCTCCAATGTACTTCCTTTCAACTGTGCTCTTTGTACGTGTAACCTACTATACTATGGTTAATTTAAAAAAAAATAACAGTATGCCACTATTGTAGCTATGAATAGTGGTGATCTTGGAACTAGTAGACTGGTCACTGGTTGTTTTAGGTTTTGCAGACACCTACTGTTCACAGCGGGGAATACCTCTGGGCTGCTGACTGGATCCTGGCACTGCTACATTGATTAATTGGCCGAAAGGCACTCTGCTCTGTCACTCAGAACATGATAATAAAGCAATGTTATTATAATTATTAATAATAATTACAATAACAAGAGGAAGTACACCCTGGTGTATCTTTACCTGTCCTGTCCTGTCTGAACTCCTGGCTGACTCCTGATACAGCCTCCTTATCAACTGGGCCTGGTAGCTCAGAGACTACAACACATAGCAACATGCCTTTTCTTCATGTTTTTTTATGGATATAATCAATCAATCATCAATTTGTATTTAAAGTGCAGAATAACTATGCAACATGGTCCCAATACACTTTACAATGAAAAAGAATGCATATGACAAAACATACAGCAAGCAAATAAAATGGATAAATAAAACAACCACAATAACATCAATGTTAAAGGATGTTTGAATATAATAGATAATAAAACAACCACATTAAAAACGTCAATGTTAAAAGAATGTTTGAAAAGGTAATGGACCCGACTAAGTTATAAGTTCTAGGGTAGGCTGTAGTGAAGTGAATAAAGGTAGGTTTCAACTGAACGTGCTTCTTTAACATGTAATGGAAGGCCATTCCAGAGATAAGGGGCACGGTAGGCAAATGCTCTGAAGCCAACTGATTTTTTGTTGACTGAAGGAATAACCAGGAGACCAGCATCGAGAGAGCCAAGAGGGCATGCCGGTGTATATGGTGTAATTTGCTCAGATAAGTAAGGTGGTGCCATTCAGAAGATTGGAAATTGGCCTATAATTGTTCTGAATTTGCGGATCAATATTAGGTTTTTTAAGCAGCGGTTTGATAATAGCAGTTTTAAAAGCTGAGGGCACAGATCCCACAGCAAGCGACTTATTGATAATATCACAAATAGGACAATTTAAAACAGGAAACAGTTCCTTAAAAAGATTAGACGTATAGGGTCTAATATGCAAGTTGTAGGTTTAGAAGCAGTTACCAGGCTGGTAAAAGCCTCAGGGGAAATTATTGACTGAAAAAAAGAGTGCAGTTGGTCCGTCAAAGCATTGGAGAGTTCATAGCCATCCTTCTGAGAAGAGTGGACCAGTGAAAACATCTCTAATTGAGTCAATCTTATTTGGAAGAACTTCAGAAATTCATCAGCATTGAATGAAGAGCAATTGGCAGGAGCAGTCTGTGTGAGTTTTGCAACAGTATCAAACAGAAACTGTGGATTATTTTTATTAATGTTAATGAAGGGAGATAAATATGCTTTCTTAGCAGCTGAGAGTGCACGTTTATACTTCTTAAAGCTCTCGACCGGCAAGGCGAGAAATCTCTTGTTTGTCATGTATGCCACCTGCGCTCAAGTTTTCTACAAATCTGTTTGAGTGCACGGGTGTCATCTTAAAACTATGGTGCTGATTTCATCCGAGTTCGTTTTCTGGTTGTAAGAGGAGCGACAGAGTATTTAAAAAAATAAACTATTCAGATTACCTGTAAGATTATTAAGGGAATCAGAATGTACACTACAGGATTCAAGTATATCAGGTAAACACTCAGCCAGTATAGACCTAACATTGCTGTCAATAAATATATGTATCAGGCTTACTTGGAGTACAGAGAGAAACATTGAAAAAACTGGAACCTGTAGAAAAGATCAGTGGTTCTCAAATGGTCTAGCCTCAGGACCCACATGTGTTATTAAGTCACAACCCAAAAATGAAAAATGTATTTACCAATATTGCAGTAATCAACAATGCCTTCATGTATAAAACCTGCAACAATTGGGGCTAAACTCAATGAAATGGTAAGCCATTGAAACATGAATTAACATTGAAACATTTGTTAATTCATGGGCTTCTTTCTAAAGATTAAGGTTTGGCATGCTCTGCGACCCACCAGTTGAGAATCACTGGAATAGATGAGACATCAACATCAATCCCCTTTGTAAAAATTAGGTCCAGTGTATTTCAGTGGCATTCTTCACATGTTGGGTAAAGTCTAGACCAGTAACAAGGTCCATAAATTCCACTGCTCTATTTACATGCAGGTTAAAATCACCCAGTAAAATTACTCTATTATATTTGACAAGAGCAATCGACAGTAATTCAGAGAACTCAGATAGAAAATTAGGATTTTGCTTTGGGGGTGTATAAATGGTTAATGCAAGAATGTGTTGTTGAGTTCTAACAACCATGGCTAAATATTAAAAGGTTGAGAAATCTCCAAAAGTGCATTTGGTGCAGGTGAACAAGTTAGAAAAGATGGTTGCTATTCCACCCCCTTCCTTGCCTTGTCTAGCAGAAAATAAGAAGCTATAGTTTGGGGGAGAAGCCTCAATAAGTGTCACTGACGAGAGCCAACATCCAGTAAGGAATAGAAAATGTAGACTATATTGGGAAATAAAATCTGTAATATAAAAACTCTTACTAGAGAGCGATCTAATGTTCAATAATGACAACTTCAAATCATCTGAGGAGGACATGGAAGGTGCAGAATCAAGCTTCTTCAAGCTGATTTGCACTACGTTTTTTGATGTTGAAAGGCCAGTAGGTTTTGCAAAATAGGTTTTGCATACTGCATTGTAACGTTTGTGTAGTCTAATTATTCAGGCTGTAGGGGGAGCTGGTGGTACAAACAGGAGGTGAAGAGGTGGCTGGGGATGAAGAAGAGCAATCAGTGACCCAGTGTTGCCAGCTTGGCGACTTTCTCGCTAGATTTTTCCCCCTAAAAATCCACTAGCGACAAATTTAGCGACTTAGGTCGAGGTGTGGCAGGAGGTCGCGGCAGGAGTGGGAGTTCAGTTGTATTGAGTTTCTATGGTTACGTTGACGCTCTCCCTCGAAGTGCGAGAAAGTGGTGCACTACAGTAGGCCTATAAGTGACTCTATAAAGGTGCATTCACTTGAGACGCGGTGGGACACCGTACGCGTCGCTAGGTCGGGCTTTGTATTCTCGAGCACGGTAAGTTTGAAACACACAAAATCGCCCACAGCTTAAAACGTTCTCTCCTTTCCGACTGTACTGAAAATCTATTGGTTGGCTCGTTACATCAGCCATTGCGCCGGGGCAAAGCTCAAATAATTTTCGCAGCAACGCGTCGCGAGGTCGGGCGTTCATTCAACCTTTATTTAAAATTCTCTGAGGAATCATTGAGGGGGACAATGAAGCCGAGATTACACCATATAAAATGAAATAAATGAATAAACAAAACAGAAAATCTAACAAAACAAGGGGGATGGGACGGTTATTAGGTTCCTAAAGTGTTCAAAATGTACAAGTGTATTGATTTTTAAGTGACATTTCGCTATTCCAGTCCGCTGCACCAACACTGAAAGCTGTCCTTCCAAGATCAGTCCTGGCACGAAGTACCTGAAGCATCAGCCAGCCATTTATAAATAAACAAATACCAATGGTTAATACGTCTCTCAGCCAGAGAAGACTAACTGACCTTATCATATCGGTGATGAGTATCTTAACTATCATCGGTAATGAACGTATGGGCGGAATGGTCAACAGAATCTAAGGCCTTAAGTATAGAGGCAGCAGCCTATCTATAGATTACATCCCCATAATAATTAAAAAATGATAGGACAACTGCTTCAACGATCCTTTTCCTACAGATCAAAGGGAAGCTGGTTCTATTTCTGTAAAAAAAAGCCAATCTTTTATCGCAACTTACCGATAATGATGCCAATGTGATATTCGATATACATCAATTTCTCATCAAGCCAGATGCCAAGATATTTCTATTATGTGGCCCTCTCAATATTAAGACCATTCACAGTGGAAATATGCAAGTTACTGTAATCTATATATCTCGTTGGTGAAAACAGCATGAATTTAGTTTTGTTTGCATTAAGTACCAATTTAAGGCTAATAAGAGCATCTTACAGCGCACTAAAGGATGATTGAACAGAATCAGCAATACAGTACAAAATGGAATCATCCACATAAAGATGAATTAGACAATCATGCAGGGAAGATACAATTGATTGTCATTGATATAAATGGTGAACAGGACAGGGCCCAGAATTTATCCCTGCGGCATGCCCATTGTAATAGGCAGGAATCCAGACTGGGCTCCCCCATCCTCACACACTGATGTCTTGTCATGTAGTAATGCTGAAACCAGCTGCAAGCGTCGTTGGCCCTTCACCCACCCGAAATTGCCGCGTGGGGGTTGCGGCAAACGTGTTAACGCGTCTCAAGTGAACGCACCTTAATAATACATACACAGTATAGAATAATATTTTCTCTGATTCTTCTCTGATATGTAAATAGTTTGTTTGAGCTTCTTTTGAGTTGTTCCTATAGCTTGTAAATATGTAAATAGTTAATTTGTTATTTAAATAGTTTGTTTGATCTTCTCCCTCTCTTTGTAAATTATTTTTTTTAACATCAAATATACAATGTCCCTGTAGTGACTTTGTGATTATTTGGCTAAAGATTTATCTATCTACCTTTTATATGGCTTAAGGTGATCTCTCCCTCGCTTGACACAACCATAGACATATGGACACAACCACTAACCTTTATACAAATGAAAACACAGAGCGCATGACGTCATTTGGTGACTTTTAGCGACTTTGGGAGCTAGTGCTAGGTACTTTCATTGGAAAAGAGTTGGCAACACTGCAGTGACCAGTGTGTAGTCCAGAGCTGTTGTGGAGCAAATAATGGTAAGTCAGTGATGTGAGGCTGTAGTAACTGCATGAAAAATGTTTGCTGAGTGCACTTATGCCATGGAAGCTGGGGTGGATGCCATCTCTGCTGAAAGACGATACTCGTTCCCAAAAAAGAATATAATTGTCAATAAATAACAGAATGTGTGATGGACAGACAGACTGATTTGTGGATCAAGCAGTCAGGAATGGATCATTGAGTTCCCATCATAACAGAATGTTAATGTTTCTGGTTTCGAACCGGGAGCCTTTCGCATGTAAAGCGATGTGATAATCACTACACTACGGAAACAGCCATTTTACGGTTTACGTTTCCCGCAGGGTTTACGTTTCCCGCTTTGCAAGTCTTATTCATGAATGGCTACATTTTTGTGAAGATGTGCAGGAAGTTATATAGCACTGTTTTTCTAGTGTAGTGGTTTTCATGTTCGCCTAAAACGGAAAGGGTCCCCGGTTTGAAACCGGGCAGAAACATTCTATTATGATGTAATGTATGAGACATGAACTCATTCAAGCTTTCCTGACTGCTTGATCCAAAAATGCTCATAATGTGTATCAAAGTCAAATGTTTTCACCCGGTTTCGAACTGGGGACCTTTCACGTGTTAGGCGAGCGTGATAACCACTACACTACGGAAAGTATGTTATGAAACCTCCTGCACAACTTAAAAAATGTTGTCATTTATGAATTCATGTAGCGGCTGAAATCCAGTTAATTAGCCATTTTCAAACATTTCACCTACTTAATTCGTAACTTAAGCAAAAACCAATTTTCTGGATTTCAGCAGCTACGTGAATTCATGAATGATATATTTTTTACGATGTGCAGGAACCTACATTGTACAAACCGGGCAGAACCATTCTATTATGATATGTTTGAGACATGAACTGATTCATGATTTCCGTACTGCTTGATCCAAAAATGCTCAGGGTTTATGTTTCCCGCTTTGCAAGTCTGTACTGTTCCAAATGTGTATCAAAGTCAAGAAGTTTGCGCCCGGTTTCGAACCGGGGACCTTTCGCGTGTTACGCGAACGTGAAAACCACTACACTACGGGAACTGCGCTATGTAACTTCCTGCACAACTTAAAAAATTTTGTCATTCATGAATTCATGTAGCTGCTGAAATCCAGTTAATTAGCTCTCTGACGAAGTTACGATACCATTAGGCGAAATGCTTAGAAATGGCAGTTTCTGTAGTGTAGTGGTTATCACGTTCGCCTCACACACGAAAGGTCCCCTGTTCGAAACCGGGTAGAAACATTCTATTATGATCTAATGTTTGAGACGTGAACTCACTCATGATTTCCGTACTGCTTGATCCAAAAATGCGCAGGATTTACGTTTCCCGCTTTGCAAGTCTGTATTGTTCCAAATGTGTACCTTAGGCGTGTTAGGCGAATGTGATAACCACTACA
>OOFB01027849.1:0-14467 GCA_900323305.1 Trachyrincus murrayi
CTCCAGAATCTCTCTCTCCCCCCCCCCCCTCTGTCCATGCCCCTTCTTTCTGAAGAAATAAGTACAAATTCCTGTTAATATGGTTTCACCTTCATCCTGTTCTCATCCCCCTCCCTGCCAGACCTCTGTCTCTAACCGCTGTTCTTGAGGAGTTGATCAGGAAGCAATTGAGTAAATTGGTGACAAAAAGATTTAATTGATTAAATGGCCTCCGATAGCCCCGCCCTTGTCCTGTGTTTTGTAGTACTGTTACATGTGAGAATGTAATGCTGGTTACATGCGCTGGTTGTTAGGGTATCCTGCTAGAGCCAGAGCAATCAAATGATTGAACGTTACGTCTTGACTCTGTGGTCTATTTGGAACAAAGGACTCCGAGACTACACATAGATTTGAATCTTCCTCAATGTTTCCCTCCTCACTTATTTCACTTCTCATTTTGTCATCAAAATGTCTGCTTTATCTCAGCCATGTTCGATCGACCTCTCTCTCTCTCTCTCTCGCTCTCGCTCTCTTTCCTCCACACACGACGTCTACTGAGCCAGCCGAGCGGCGGTTACGTAAGAGCCGAGGTCAAAGTGTCACTGCCGTTGTCAAGGGAGACGCGGAACAGAGGGGCTTTAGAAGAGACTTGCGAGGGGCGAGGGAGAGGGAAAACAGCAGAGCAGAAAGAAGGGGGGAAATGGCCGGGGAGACTGAAATGCAAAGGGTGGAAAAAAGACTAAATGTTTCTGTTGTTTTTTATAATATAACATTATGTTGTATAGTGAGAAAAAAGGACATTAGGCGAGAGAGAGAGTTGTTGAGAGAGAGAGAGATATAGAGAGCAATATAGAGAGAGATAGAGAGAGATATATAATCTATAGCCTGTAACTGTATAACCTGTAACTGTATAGGTAGCCCAGCCCAATGTTGCTGCTCCACTAACCTACTTTATATAATCACACACACACACACACACACACACACACACACACACACACACACACACACACACACACACACACACACACACACACACACACACACACACACACACACACACACACACACACACACACACACACACACACACACACACACACACACCACTTATACTACCATCACTTTCACTCATTTATAATCCGATTATTATGTTCACAAATAGACCACGTTTCATGTTTGATGGAAAATAATACCAGTTGAGTATAAAGTATCACTCTGAAAAAAAGACGTTCTGATTCCATGGCCACTCTGCAATCCACTTGTTTTCTGTGACTCACAACTTTGACTGTTACATGTAAATGTCATGTCATGTAGCCTAAATGCAATGTAAACGTTTCACCGCTACATGTATTTATGTAGTAATGCACAACAACAACAACAACAACAACAACGCTCTGTTGACTATTAGGCTACATAAAGAGGGATTTGCAGCTCGAAGCATGACACAATTGTATTCTTTAAAATGTTGACTTTGGCCTTAATTCCAAACGTATAAGTGTTGGAAATTGCACGTAATGTGTAAACTATGTAAGGAACAGCATACACATTGACATGTATTGACAGATTCATTGAATGGGCTAGAATGTAGCCCTACGCGTCCTATAAGGCAGCCTCGTCAGAAAGGAACGAGGAATCCAGAAATGACTTCAGTTCGCGTGTAAACAAATCGCAAAACAAGCCTCCTTAAACTCGCCCCCGAGAGGCGCGTTCTCGCGAGAGGACCCGACGACAGTCTATTGGCAGCGAGATCATGTGATAGAGTCCACGCTTGGGAAAAAAGTGGGTTAGCAGGGTAGACTGAGCGCAAAGCGAACGGGGAGAGTCACAGCAAAGAGGAGGCGGGAGGAGTCGGAGTCCTGCGAGCCAAACTAAAGCAACAACGTGGGAGTATTCCGTCTAAACTAAAGCTTCAAGCGTTTTGCACGGACACCATAACATGCGAGTGATAAGACGCTTTTTTTTTTTTTAGGCTACTTCTCCAAAGCCAGACATTGTTGAACGCTAAGGAAACACTTTTGAGTTAATGTCGCATTTATCTCGTCTTCTTGGCACCGACATTCATACTTAGAGAGCCGGTGTGCGCTGGCCCGACTCTTTTATTTTCGCTTTTTCATCGCCAACTCCTATATTGGCCACATGTAGCCGTTCACTGACGCCAGTCAGAAAACAACAACAACAACAACAACAACAACACGTCAAAATGAGAGGTACGTGGAGATCAGTTCTGTCAAACAAAATAACAATGTTCGTTTTGACGCAACTTTGTGTAAACAACGTGTTGTGTCAAGGGCGAGATTGCCACATGCGCAGACACTTGCTCAAAGTCGCTCGGAGCGCCAGTGCTTTTCCTAGTGCGTATCACGTTAATGCCTCATGACTGCATAAACCGCTCGAAGCCCCCTGCAAAGCTGCATGCATGCACCGATTAGTTGCAAGTTAGTTTGGCGTGAATGTTTGCTGTGTCAGTCCGAAACCCGTGCATTAGATTTCCACGTATAGGCTACGTGTGTGTTTTTAATAATAGGCCCGCGTTGTGATCAAAGGAACGGATTCACTGTAACGCTGCAACAACAACAACAACAACTTCACAAACATGTCGTTGTTGTTGAGTTGAACTCGACAAAGTCAAAGCTGTCATCGTGTCACACCTGGGACTCCGTCCGTAGGTGTGTGTGTGTGTGTGTGTGTGTGTGTGTGTGTGTGTGTGTGTGTGTGTGTGTGTGTGTGTGTGTGTGTGTGTGTGTGTGTGTGTGTGTGTGTGTGTGTATATATATATTCTTCACTTTTTTTTTTATCGCAGTTGGATATTTAAATACATAGCCCATATTAAACTAACTTCACTGCACGTATAACGACGTTTGTTTGTGTACATGCGCTGGTGAAATGAATACGTTTAGTTGAATTGTGTTGTTGTGGTTGGCGGTACCAGCGTGGCCGGCTGTGTGAGTCGGCAGAGGGAGAAAGACTTGGCTGTTCCACTGACCTAGTTATGTCACTGGACATTATACAGCGTTCAGCGAGGGGCGGGAGGGGAGGCGGCTGGTGGAACAGCCCTGCTGCTGCGGACGGCTGCAGCGCCATATCGGCCTGCAGTGAGCCGAAAGGTGTCTTTTAGGTTGATCTTGAAGTTTTTGTCAGCGTGGCAACAGACATTAAAAACAGTGCTATTATGCAACAACTCTTAAAGAGCCTGCTAACTACCGAACATACAAATTAGATTTGGAAAATATACCATGTGACAAGGCATTATGCCCATAGCCTACAGTGTAGGCTAGTCCTGTGTTCATATATTGTCGTGCAGTTAGTTAGGCCCACATTCCTTTTGTCGTGGAGGGCAGAAAAAAAAACCCAAGCAGACTTTGGTTTCATAGGGAAGAATCTTGGCTGTAAAAGGGAGGTGGTCTCGGGCCAACTGAAGGGGGGAGGTCCCCCTTTCTGGCAGGATATAGAAATGTAAACAAACCAACAGGACAGGTCTTGGGCTCATCTGTTACTTTTAGTGTGCGTCTTGGATGTGCAATGGCGGTTAATACATTTATTTGATGACTTATTTGTGAACCTCAGGCACAGTTTTGTCTTGGAGGTAGACACAATGATTGTTCTGTTTACCTTCTTTTTTTTTTGCACAATGTACTAAAAACACCAGAGATTAAAGTGATGTTTACTTACTATACTATAATTCAAAGATATCGCCGTATGGTTGAGTCCCATGACACTGTCGGCTCTTTTCTTATCTGTGGAAATTCCCCTCTCGTTATCCTCCGCTGTTAGGACTATATCCGTCCATACAACAGAACCTTTATGAGTTCAACGTGTATCTATGCATGCCCCACCAATAATTAGACACAAAACAAGTATATTAATTTTCCATTTGGTCCAATCACCCTATCACGTTTTCTTGTATAATATTCAAATGTGTCTTTTCCACAACCTTGTGTAGCAGAACTAGTAGTCGACCGATAAATCGGGCCGATATCGGGGTGCAGTCAGTGTGGCTGCTGTGGAACGATGTTGACCGTGTGTGAATTTCGCCATTCTACAATAAAGACACTTTGAACTTTGCACTTGAATTTTGAACGGGCAGACGTCAGACGTCAGCTTTCAAAGCTCAGTATATTTAACTGGCCACTCTTAATAACATATACAATGTTTACTGTCTGTATAATTAGATTGCTTCCGGTCTTTTGGTGAGAAAATGCGAAGAACGTTAGTTGAGAATTGTAACGGTAGCAAGTCTTCAACCAACTAAACTAGCTTACAGCTCGAAAAAAAAATGTAGATTTGTCATTTGGGATGGTCGTGGGACGGTAAGCAAATGTAACTGTGAAGCCTTTCTTTGTTGGTGAGCCTGTGGTCTGCCGTTGTTAAAAGGGGAAGTTAACTGCTTTTCAACCTTATCTCTATCTCTCCGCATTAGGGATATAGTGTGAAAAACGCCTGCAGTTGTTGCCGATGCTCTCTGTGTCTCTGGGGCGCAGCTCAGCACAGATGCAAAATCTTACCCCAACTCCGTCAAAAGTAGGGGTGACATCTGGGTTCAGGCAACACGGAGGAAAGGTAAACATTGTTAATTTGCATATGCCTACCCACATTGAAAGGATAGAAAGTCGGTTGAAAAGCGGCTTTGTATACATGATCATGCCAGTGCACAGTTTGCCAGCAGTAGAGTAACATTAATAGCCAACTAGCAGAACTATTCTCAAGTGGGCAAAGCCAGCAGCATCTGCTGTCAGCTGAGGCAGAGGATGAAGACAGGATTCATCTCCTCAAGTCAACAATCTGCTATCAGCAATTTTGTGTCTCAATTGTTATTATTATTAAATTGTTGTATTTTATCAGATGCAATAAAACCAAAACCACAACATGATATCGGCATGATATATCTGCCATCGGCCGCCCTGCTCTCTAAATATCAGCATCGGCCGTGGAAAGGCATATCGGTCGACCACTAAGCAGAACAGGCATGCTAGCCAAATTTCCCATCTGGGAATAACAACATGCGTCTTATCTTAATAAAGTACGTTATGTTAATGTTATGTATTGAACAATTACATTTATCAAACCGCTCTGGGGAGGATGTGGGGGAAGTGAGGCCTTGTGCCATAGTCTCCAGTGCATCTGTATATATTATGTGTATCTTCTGTGTTCTGTAATAAACAATGCATGTTCAGATGCCTTTTGACTTGCAACCAGTACAACCAGTACTGTAGGGTTTACGACTTTGCTACAGGCCTGTAGGAGGTCAAAAATAGGCTAATTGTTGCCCGGGGATGTGTAACTGTGGGTTTGCTGCTGAATCTTGTCATTTGAAGGGTCCAGTGATGTTCATCAAGCGTTGCCACTGACACAGTTCCACAGTAACCGCCTCAATGCATTGGCTGCAGGGCTAATGGTGGGGCATCTCACTCTGTTGTTTGTTCCGTGTTAGATAGCAAGAGAAAATGGGCTGTAACGGCCATAAAGTAAGTTAGATTTTCTTTTACAGACAAGATAACAAGGTTAGCTTGTTATCGTCAGTCGTTATATAGTCGCGTCTTGGAAGCCCCCAAGTTTGCACACAAGCACACACACGCAATCCCTTTATCTCTCTGTGGTTTATAAACATGGTCTTTGGCTTGAGGCTCCAATTCCTCATCAATATACTGATCTATTTAGCGTGAGGAAACCTGCGTGACTTTACAATGTTTTTAATGAACTGCAATAGCATGTTGGCTTCTAATGTGGAGAGAAGTAGTAGAAGTAGTCAAAAGTCAAACACCCCCGAGACCTGGTCTCTCAGGCCCAGGTCCGCGGTGAGATTCAGGGTCAGAGGGGAAGAATGTTGTTATTATTATGGTCTGCTGTCTGTCCATCATGGCCTCTACCAATGCTCTCGGTGAGCCAGGAATATGTGATTAGTGAGCTGATTATAGTAATTATAATTTTTCAGGGGAAAGAATGAATCATAGTTGTGAGGTATAGGTAATCATTAACTTCTAATAGTGTCTTGGACAAAGGCTTGATTAGGCTAAAACTTTTGTACTACCGGAGTGGGTGTCATATGACGTGCTTTTAATTAGGTGCTGCATTATTGTGAAGGGTGGCGTGACATCCTTTGATGTCCCGACTGCTCATTAACTATAGCTTTTACAAAAAAGTCAATGTGTTTTCCACGAAAGGCCACCTTCTACTGTTTTCCATTCACTGTGGCTTTGTATACAAATATCTTGTGACTTTTTATTGGGCAATAGAGTGATCTGTGAGTGACGGGTATACCAATTGGAGATGAGGGATTGATTAGTGTTGTCTTGGCCGTGGATGTGTCACGCTAAGGCATATCTGAAGAGAAGGACAATGAAGATGTATGCATGTCTAGTTTGGGCTGGTTCTGAGAGGACTTTAATGTTGGACCTTCACCAGCAGGACGAGAATAGAAACGCTATAAGCAGCAGCTCAATGTCAGAGAGATGGGGTTGGGGGGGCACAGCTCTGCTGGGAACTGGCCTTTAAACTATGCATGCCACAAACAGTGTGGTACTTCACTGTTACTCTACTGCACTGTTAGTGTGAAGTACCTAGTATTTGAAAAGAGAAAGTCCACTTTGCGTATTACCCTCTGGTGAGATAAATAAGAACGGGAAAATGTCATAATGGACCGTGATCCATCTTCACTGCAAATGATTTGATTGAATTGTAAATATAATCTAACAGTTTTGCGAATTCTAACGCAATGTATTGCCGTCCCTGGGCGCACTCAAACCAACAGTTTGTTTAAATGCATTATAATATGTGGAGAGTGTGTTGCTGGTGGCTGGTTTAAGCAGCCTCACCTGGTCTGAGTCAGACTGATAAGACTCTGGGGCTGGGTGAGGCTGCACACCTGTGGGGCATTGGCCAATCACAAAACACACTCAGGAGGAGCACTAGCATGTCAGCATGTACCACCTGCTCTGCCTGTTCAAACTACCTCAAACTCTACAATAAACCGGTTTAACCAGCATCTGCCTGTGTCCTGCTACTGGAGAAGCCCTGGAAAGCCATTGTAGATGGCAGGTGGCAGGGGAAACTGCCACATGCTCTAGATGCATTACACCTGCTTGTTCCTCCCTCCCTGGTTCATTCTCTTGCATAATATATTCAAAATACACTTTGGTTGCAAGTTAAAAGCCCCATGGGAATTGTTTAACGGGGAAGCCCTGGAAGTTCAATTCCTCCTTTAAAAACGCTCCGCGACTAGACTTACCGAAGCGTTGCATGCCCCCCCCTCTCTCTTTTTCTTTCTCCCTTTCTCTGCTTCTCGCCCTGCAGTGAGAAACTGTGTCAGTAGGACAGAATGTCCACATGGGCTGACAGACTACTGCCTCTCAGTGACAGGCTGACATCTTGGCCAATCACAGGAAGGAGCAGGGCGCGCTTCAGCCAATAGGAAGCAGGGAGCCGGCAGAGGAGGGAGGTTCTCAGTTGTTGGAGGGAGAGAGGGAGAGCTTAACGTTTGTGGAATGCCTGCAGACGAGAGTTATATAATCGCCACAAGGGGGAGGGGGAGAGGGGAGGGAGGGCTGGAGCGAAGAGATTTTTCCATTGCATGCCTGCAGCTGCCCTAATAAGTCAGTTTATTTTAGTCAACAGTTTAAGAAAGGAAACAGCAGATTTTTTTTTTAAAGGATCATTTTTCTGTGGGCAAATGCTACTCATTGATTTGAAATTGCTTTCCATATATTACAGCCTGTCTGTAGGGTTGGGGGGGGGGGCATTTTGTCACAAATTACCCTGATTCATTACGTTGTCGAAGATGAATCAGAGAACAACTTGACAATACTTTTATTTGAATTGTTAAAGTTAAAAGGCATTTTACCTGCGTTTTTCGTCAAAAAAATAAATCATACTCTTTGAGCTTCGAAGTTTCATATTTTTCAGCCAGCATTGAATGCGCTTTTTGCATCGCTGTTGTTTCAGCATTCTCCTGTAACCGTTACCACATGGTCCCACTGAGACCCGCTGTTTCCCCTTTCCTCTCCCTCACCAAATATAGGCCAAGCCACCGGCCTTGTCTGTTTATTCATCTTATTCATCATTACTCAATGGTCTAACGTTGCCAAACGATTCGTTGGACGTGGCAGATGTTAGCTGATTGCGCAACATCTATCCCTTTTCTTTTTGTGGTGTTTTGAGTTGAATGAATCACTCGATGACATCACTTCTCTCCCCCCCCCCCCTCTGTCCATTCTGTCCCTGCAGCTCAAATTGAGGTCATCCCCTGTAAAATCTGTGGTGACAAGTCCTCAGGAATCCACTATGGAGTCATCACCTGTGAAGGCTGCAAGGTAAGGGAGGGCGCACTCATATTCTCGGGGAAAAACCGAGCATTCTTTCCATTTTAAATGTGTCCAATATGTGCATGCACGTAATGGTGCAGGCTCCTCATGCATATATACCGTGTGTGTGTGTGTGTGTGTGTGTGTGTGTGTGTTGCATAGGGTTTCTTTCGTCGCAGCCAGCAGAACAATGCCATGTACTCATGTTCGCGCCAGAGGAACTGCCTGATTGACCGGACCAACCGTAACCGCTGTCAGCACTGCCGGCTGCAGAAATGTCTGGCGTTAGGCATGAGCCGAGACGGTGAGCAGGAGAAACCACTTGTTGTCTCTTGACTGATGGGGTTAACTTAATCACTTAGTGCTCAGAGCTACTTAAGGGGGGGGGGGGGGTTAGTTAGTGCTGTTGCTTCACGACTTTTCTGTGAGTTCCCTAGAGCACATAGCAGGGTGTTCCTGTAAAACAACATTTTTAAAAGACATTTTTAAACGTCCCACATTATTTTGGTCTCACAATTCTGATAACAAGAATAATTGGACCACATTTTTCCTCTTTTTTTTCTCCCCTCCTCCTCTTTAGCGGTGAAGTTTGGCCGCATGTCGAAGAAGCAGCGCGACAGCCTCTACGCCGAGGTGCAGAAGCACCAGAAGTCCCAGGAGGAGGGCTTGGGCTCCGCAGGCGAGCGCCCCGGGGGTCTGTCCCTGCCCAGGGAGGAGGGCATGTGTGGGGCCGCAGGAGAGGACGCCGAGGGAGGCCTGAGCCGCTCCTGCAGCACCGGAGGCTCCAGCTCCACGCTCAGCGACCTGGAGGACATCGCGGCGCTGCCCGACCTCTTTGACCTCCCGCTAACCCCCGAGCAGGCCAGCGAGTACTGCAGCCTGGAGCTCCTGGGGGGCGGGGACAGGGACAGCGCCGGGAACACCTCCAGCTGCTCGTCCTCGTCGTCCTCCTCCTCCTCATCCCTGTCCAATCAGAACTCGCCGCAGCAGACGATGATGATGGACGGAGCCGACGGGAGCGCCACGCGACGCATGCACTCGCACACGCTGCTCGTGCACGCCCACGCATCGCTGCTGCCCGATGACCGCTCCGTCATGGAACTCGGTGAGTTCGTTGAGATGTATTCAGTGGCCTCCCAATACAATTAAGATTTTCCCATTATTATTATTCAACTTAATCGTAGTCCTAAATCACTCACTTTATTACAATATATTCCATATATATTACACATTACATATATTTACAGGGATGCAAACAACTCACTTTTCGGCGAATGTCGCTTTTATTGGGTGACTTATGTGGATCGTCTAGATCCGAAGAGTTCTTTTTTTGGGGGGGGGGGTGGGGGCTGTGTGTGACATTGACGTATGCCAAATGGAAAGCTAGAAAGCATATAAAATGTAGAAATCTATAGCAACGTTGCATGGGAGGATTTATATGCGCTCAGCCCCGCCATACTTTCACCCGCATTTAAAGTGCAGCGTCAGTTCCCCACAGATGGAAAGGTCAGCCGAGGTAACATTTGGCTGACTAATATTGTTGGATGTGTTTTTAACTTCAGCTGGCCCTGTAGGCAGGGCTGCAAATAAAGCTCGCCAGCGAGTAGTTTACATTTCGGAGTCTAATTTCAGGACCACTCGTCGTCCGTCAAGCGAGTGCAGTAAGTAACTAAGAGTGACAACTGCATTTTAAGGGAGTCTATTATGTAGAAATATATAGACAAAATATAGTATATAGTGACTGATGATAATCAGTCAACCTTAGAAGAATCGTGCTGGGCATCCGGGACCTCTCCGTATACAGAGCATAGATAGAGATACACAAACAATCAGCACGACTCTGACTCAGAGCCCGCCTGATACACAAGGCAGAGAGCTTTACTCGTTCCTACAAGTGGGGCGAGGACTGCTATGCCTGCATTGCTCTCTCTCGGTTCTGTCACACTCCACATATATTCCACTAACAGCATAACTCGTAAGCTTTATCGCTAGGCTATTATATAGCTAAGAATAGGCTGATGAATGAAAGATAATTTGTTCTGGGCTTGTAAGTTATGGATTTAAAGGCTTGGTAACCCTGTTGATTGGTCATCCCAGGCCAGTCTTCTGCTAGGGATCCCAGACCAGCCCACAGTCCCCTCTCAACAGAGGAGAGGATACACGACTTGTCACAGCAGGGCTGTTGTTTGTTTTTAAATCTAATCAATGTGCAGGCTATATCCAAATGTGTTTTTGAATATAGACTAAAGTTTGTTAAAAAACCAGGTCATAGTAAGACTCAGCAATAATAATTGCACAAACTAAAATGAACAAAACCCTCTCCAATTCAATTTAAAAGATATATTATTTTATGATCACAGAACATGATGTATTCTGTGCTATCACTGGGGTTAGGTTGTCACCATGTCACTTGGGCAGAACACAACAAAAGGTGTCCTCTGGTACTCACTAGTTTGCATTTTAGTTATAATATAAACTCATCAAAAACAATAAATGGATTGAAATACAGCTATTTGCAGGTTCACTTGGAACAAATTTATAGAAAACATTTGTTTATAAACTACTGGCGTTGTGTATAACTATAAATAGTTAGGAGCAGGGGCCCATTGTCTCATAATCCACCTATGGTTATGATATTGCCTAGACACCATTGACATTTTAGTTTTTTCAACTTTGGGTAGCTCTCTTTTTTCACCCTACATGTGTTTGCGTCCCTGTATTTAGCAGTATGTTGGCTGCACACACACAGTAGATGAACACGTTGGGTGTACACACAGTGGTTGTTTTTTTATTGGTTCATGTGCATGGGTCATCACTAGCGATAACACTTGTTTTATGGGTTCTTGTGTGTTTGCTTGTGGTTGCAGAGCGCATCACCCAGAGTATCTTGAAGTCTCACCTGGAGACCTGTCAGCACAGCGTGGATGACATGAAACGCTTCACTTGGGTTCAATACTCACCCGAGGAGACCCGCAGTTTTCAAACCAAGGTACACGCGCGTTAACCAGCGTATCGGATCTGTAAAGGCGAAATACGTTCCGTCTTTTGTAACCTTAAACTTGGCAAGCAACATTGAATAACCACTGTAGATGCTGGACTGGGTTTTTCTCTTTTGCTATTTTTTAATTATTATTGGTGATGAATTGTATTTCCTCTTCAGTCTGCGGAGTGGATGTGGCAGCAGTGTGCACATCACATCACCAACGCCATCCAGTACGTGGTGGAGTTTGCCAAACGCATCGCTGGCTTCATGGACCTGTGCCAGAACGATCAGATCATCCTACTAAAAGCAGGTCAGCACTAAAAGAAACACACGTACGCGTGTAACACACCCTCAAATAAAACTGTTTCCTTGATTTACTGCATACAGTCCCATGTGTTGGACTGTAAAAATAAAGTGTGAAACTTGCTAACTGTAGCTCTCTCTTGTCTTTTTTGTCTCCAAAACCTCTACCTCTCCACTTGGTTCTCTTCGTAACACACAAACACAACACACCCCTGCTTTCACAACTCAATAAACAAAAAAAATCCTTTTCTATTCTCAAATACTTTTGTGTGCGTATTCAACCATGACCTTGTTCAAATATGTGTCCACAAAATCTTTCTATCATGATACATTTTATTTTATAATGATAAATGAATATAAATGACCCAACCAATCTGGATTGAAATGCATTTTTTTTGTCTTGTGTTTTGTGCATGTTGGAGCATTTCTGTCCCCCTTGTCTCTCCATCCTCCTCCTCCTCCTCCTCCTCCTCCTCCTCCTCCTATCTGTGGTTGCACATGCAGGCTGCTTGGAGGTCCTGCTCATACGCATGTGCCGCGCGTTCAACGCCAACAACGGCAGCATTTTCTTTGACGGGAAGTTCGCGTCCGCACCGTTCTTCAAAGCACTCGGTGAGAGCTCCCCGTCAGACGGTCGAGACTCGTGTAGGAACAGCGTGTTAAACGCTGTTCCTACACTAGGGAACAGCGTGTTAAACGCTGTTCCTGTTTACGGTCTATGACGGGTGTATACACTAATCCAGGGTAGTGTTACTGGCTAAAATGCCGAACCTCGACCTGCTCCTTTAAATTACATATATCTGAATTCAACTGCAAGTTGCATTGGATAGAAACCATCTGCTAAATGACTAAATGGTAAATAGTCAAATCTGACAAGAAAATGCCCCTGGGCTCATATGAGTCCAATTCAAATCTGTTTTTATGATAAACAGGGGGACTCTGCATGGACAATAGTCCAACTGTGTGTGTGTGTGTGTGTGTGTGTGTGTGTGTGTGTGTGTGTGTGTGTGTGTGTGTGTGTGTGTGTGTGTGTGTGTGTGTGTGTGTGTGTGTGTGTGTGTGTGTGTGTGTGTGTGGTGTTTCTAGGTTGTGACGACCTGGTTAGTGCAGTGTTTGACCTTGGAAAGGTTCTCTGCCGCCTGCAGCTGTCTGATGAAGAGATGGCTCTGTTCAGCGCTGCAGTGCTGCTGTCACCAGGTTAGTGCATTTATTTGCAGTCTTTCATATTTATGCACAGCAAACTAAAGACGACAGAAGTTTGTAGCCGTTGGTGGACACACTTTTTTTTTTAACGTAATTGTAGACATTTTAGTTGTAAATATGTATAGGCTACATACGCAAACCATACCAATCGTAAGACAAATGTGTGACGTTTAAAGTCCTTCGACTTCATGTATTTAGGATAGTGTGTGAATGTGAATTATTGCCACTTAGACCCTGCTAGTTTCATATTGTCAATGTCAAGAAAACGGGGAAAGGTTTGAGACAGATGACAAAAATGAGGGTTCCTATCTGATGGTGGTGGTGTCTCCTGCAGATCGGCCCTGGTTGACTGAGGGCCACAAGGTCCAGAAGCTCCAGGAGAAGGTCTACCTGGCTCTGCAGCACAGCCTACACATGAGCGGTGCCTCAGACGAGAAACTAGACAAGGTGAGCTTGACATGGGCAACAACAATAAGGTCGGGGCAGGATAGACAGGTTGTTGGCTGTGGGTTATTGTTATGGGTTCGTACCACTACCACTATGACCGCAGTCTGTAGGCATCCTTGAGCAAGATGCCTGCTCCTTAATCACATGCATCTAAAAAATATCACTATTTTTGTAAGCTGGATAAAAGTAGTGACTAAGTGACTAAATGGTAGTAGTAAAGGGTAGGGACTACTTTTTTACTACCCTATGCAAGCAGCATGTTGGCCATACGCACCTCAACCAACCAAGTACCGGTACCAGAAGTCCAGTACCGGAAGTCCAG
This sequence comes from Trachyrincus murrayi, assembly GCA_900323305.1. Classification (NCBI taxonomy): domain Eukaryota; kingdom Metazoa; phylum Chordata; class Actinopteri; order Gadiformes; family Macrouridae; genus Trachyrincus; species Trachyrincus murrayi. Next base: position 13,535 of record OOFB01027849.1, read on the forward strand.
AAATGACCTACGGAGATGCCAAAAGAGACTACCGGGACAATTTGGAATCTTACTACCACAGCTCTGACCATAGACGCATGTGGTGTGGATCCATCACAGACTATAAGGGGAGAAATAGTAGTGACGCCCAGCCCGCCGCCTCTCTACCCGGCGAGCTCAACACCTTCTACGCACGGTTTGAGGCGAGCAACACCATTCCTTCTGTGAGGCTAGCTGAGGACCAGGACCACTGCACCCTGTCCCTACGGCTGACTTGAGGCGAGCTTTTAAAGGAGTAAACCCACGGAAGTCACCGGGGCCAGATGGCATTCCAGGCCTTCAGGACTTCAGGAAGCGGCAGAGGGGGGGGGTCACGCCCCCATACACATCGATGGAGCTGAAGTGGAGAGAGTCTCCTGCTTCAAGTTACTCGGTGTGTTCATCAAAGACGACCTCACCTGGTCCAAGCAAGCAGACTCGGTGGTGAAAACTGCCCAAAAGCGCCTATTCTTCCTGAGGAGACTCAAGAAGTTTGGCATGTCTGCCAAAACCCTGACTAACTTTTACAGGTGCACCATTGAGAGCATCCTCTCTGGCTGCATCACCGCCTGGTACGGCAGCTGCACCGCTGCTGACCGTAAGGCCCACCGTAAGGTGGTGAAGACAGCGGAGCGCATCATCGGTTGCCATCTACCCTCCGTGCAAGGCATCTAACACACACGATGCCTTAGGAAAACACGGAAAATCACAGAAGACTTCAGCCACTGTTTCCGGAGCATTCGGGCACGGACTACCAGACTCACAAACAGTTTTTCCCCACAAGCCATCAGGCTTCTCAACCAGTAACACTAACCTATTGATCATATTGATCACTGGTAAATTACGCCCTGGTCACTTTACGTAATTTTATGTACATATCTATCCGCACTCCTCCACTTTATACTTTTATACTTA
>OOFB01027896.1:5236-15236 GCA_900323305.1 Trachyrincus murrayi
CCCCCCCCCACCCCCCCCCCGCCCACCCGCCCCTCCCCAGCGCCTCTCCCCGGCGTTCTCCCGGCGCTCCTGGCGGCGCAGTAGCTCACCGCTGATAACTGGAGTGATTTCTCAGGGGCTGCGTTAAGACCTGCTGCCGGTCAGAGAGACGCACTTCCTCTGCCTGATGAGAGCCGGAGGCCCCGGGGCCCCGTGCGTGGGAGGAACCCCGCTCCAGTGCACGCGTACGTGTGTGTGTGTGTGTGTGTACACGTGTGTGTGTGTGTGTGTGTTTGGAGCGTGCTCCTGCAGACTCAAATCACTGGCCTCGAGATCATTCCCGGCGAGGGGGAAGGCTACACTTACACGGCCGGCGCTAAATCAACCGCTGCTGTGGGGTGAGGTCATCCCCCCCTCGCCATCCCCGCCCCCCCACCTTCCTCTTAATGGAGATTTCAGCTCGCTAACACATGCTGATAATGTGTGTGTGTGTGTGTGTGTGTGTGTAGATGGGAGCCGCTGGACTCACACCCAAACCCCCAACCCCCTCCTGCAAGCCGCCCTCCGATCTTATTTAGTTTAGCTTGTTTAAAAGTGTGTGTGTGGGACGGGGGAAGGAGATGCCGACGGAGTGTGCTGTTACCACCACACACTTACCAGGACTGCAGGAGCTCACCACAGACGCTCACGCAGACATTAGGTGATGGAGGAGCAGCAGCGCGTTGAGGGTTTTTACCTTCGAAAAGCCGCCTCAGTGTCCTTTGTCAATCGATACGCATTCCTGCGCATCCCTAATGCGGACCGTAATCTCTGGCGTGATATATTTCACTGTCACAGCGGAGAGGCGAGAGAGAGAGAGAGAGAGACTCGGCTAAAGTGACAGCGAATGGGCCAGCGTGGGGAATAAATCAGATCACGGGCCTCGACTCACCTTCGCACCATTGATTTGTAATGTTTTCACGGTAATGTCATAAAAAGGCCTCTTAACGGCGTCTTTACAAAGTGCAGAGCAGGGCTTGAGTTTCAGGGTCATTCAATTAAAAGCTAAACTCAACGCTCTCCCCGGCCATTGGACCAAGAAAGTGGTAGGGGGCGAACACACGAGTGTGTGTGACAATAACGCTGCAAAGTACATCTTCTACAGGTTTTACCGGCGGCCACGCGAAGCTGTGAAGAAGATATGGTAGAGAAGCGATGATTGTACGGTGCTGATAACACACAGACGCCCTCTCCATAGGCCTTCGTCTGTTTATGAGGCGCGTACTAATGGGACTCATCATGGCCGACAGATATGCTGACAGACGCATTTCAACTCAATTACAGATCCACGGCCCGACTCCCCCCGGTCCCCCGGTGCCTATCGCGCCTATACTCCCCCGAGCGATTGAGAAAAGGCGCGTGAAGTGCACACACGTGCACGCACGCATGCATGCACACACACACACACACACACACACACTCTCCGCCAACCCCACCTAATTGTCCTGTTGGAACACCTAACAAAACTTTTATCATTAACGGCAGGATGCGCCTCCACTGCTCCCTGCGGCTGGATCATAACAGGTCGGAGCACGAGGCAAACAGGGTGGCAGGTTAACAGAGGTCAGAGTTCACTGTGGATGTGTGGAGAACACACACACACAGGGAAATTGGGGGGGGGGGGGGGGGAGGAGAGAGAGAGAGAGAGAGGCAGCCATGATCTCCCCCACCCCCCCAGGTGTGACCACCATCATCATAATTTTTTTATGGTTTGCACATCGGGGGATGCATGCGCTCTCCCTTGATGACGACAGCTGCTTGGTGGAGGCACCACGGGGAGAACACGGGAAAACAAGCCCTGTGCCCCCTGCCTCCAAACATCTCTCCCAGAGAGAGAGAGAGAGAGAGAGAGAGAGAGAGAGAGAGAGAGAGAGAAATGTGTGTGTGTGTGAGGAGGGGGGGGATCTCCGTTCAGGAAACCCTGAACCATTGTTTTGCTTCCTTCATTAGTTGCCGTGTCAACAGGTTGGCGGCGTGCGCGTGTGCCACTGTTTTTGTTCTGCTGCACCTCCCCCGGCCGACCTGCGCTCTCTGATGTTATGACAGATTGTTTCAGAACGCCATCAAGGCTGTTGGAGACTATTGTAGAGCGAGCCCGTTCGCCCGGGACAACAAACGCCGGGTCGCACCTTGCGGCGAAAGCAAATACATCTAGGCGGTGGGGGGGCCTAAAATGAACACGGCTGTGACGTAAGTCCACTCCCAGAATTTCATCAGGAAATAAAAAAGGGAGGGGTGGCCGGGCGTGGTTGAGGGTGAGGGGGTGGGGGGTGAGGGGGTGAGGCGGTACATCAACACAGTTTCAAATTCAAATGGAAAACATTGCCACGAATAGAAACCCCATAAAACATACTCGTAGCGCCTCTTAATCAAATCAGTCATCGGGTTTGACCTTTGACCTTGGGTGCGTTTAACACGTACGTTCGCGCGGCGACTCACCATCGTCCAGGTACATCTGGTCCAGCTCCTGGGGCTCCTGTTTGACGGTGACGGCCAGGAGGGGGGGGCCGGTGTCCTCGGCCAGCAGGCCGGGCGAGCCGCCCTTCGCTCGGGTCGACCCGGCCGCTTGCTGGCTCTGGACGGGGCTGTAGGCCTGCATGAAGGGACTCTCCGCGGCCCCACCCGGGGTGGAGGGGTGAGACCCGGGGGAAGACGACGTGCTGCTGCCGCCGCTGCCGCCGCTGCTGCTGCCGCTGCTGCCGCCGCTGCCGCCGCCGTAGCCCGGGTGGTAGCCATGGGGGCTGCCATGGGAGTGCAGGAGGGCCAGGGAAGGAGAGGAGCCGTGGTCCGGGGAGGACGGGTGGCCCACGGCGGTGCAGCCGGGGTTCTCCTGGATGATGGACACCATGGAGCCGGTGGGGCCGGCCGCCACGGCCGCCGCCGGGGAGAGGTCGTGCAGCGTGGGACTGGAGCCCGGGGAGGCGTGGCGGGGTGGACAGGGGGAGTAGTCCCCCATGAGGCACGCCTCCCCGTCCCCTAGCGGTATGACGGGGGGCAGCCGGGGCTGGCTGTAGTAGGACTTGGGCAGCCGGGGGGCGCCCAGAGGGTCGTACTCGTCGCTGGGCTCTGTCTTTATTATCGGCACTGCAGGGACATACAAGAGACAGACAGGAACTAAATATACACAGAGAGAGACTTCGAGGAAAGAGGAAGCACCGCGGAGGGATGCGGTCCACGTGGCCCGAGACTTAGGATCCCCTCTCTCCCGTCCCAGTGAGCGTGTGGTTCTCAGTGCTGGATTGGCAGGGATCTCTAGCAACCCCCCCCCTACACACAACCACCAATCCCAGCTCCCCCTTACCACTCAAAATCAAAAAAAAGAACTGGGGGTGGGGGTGGGGAGAGAAGAAGGAGAAGACGAAGAAAAAACTAAACGGATGAGTCATCAGTTCGGAAAGCCACAGCTGGCTCTAATAATCAGAAGACCTATTTTCTTTGGACGCTCCCCGGGCCTCTGGTATCCCATAAAAGACTTGCTTTAGAGCGGGGCGCTACTCCTCCTGCTGCTGCTGCTCCTGCTGCAGGAGACCCACACCCCCCCAGGCTTCCCCCACGATAGGAAAGTAATTGTTGCTCTCAAAAAGCCCAAAAGAGAAGAGACGAGAGAGTGGAGGGAGAGATCTCAAGGCCCAAAAGTGAAGAGCACAGGGGAAGGGGAAGGTGGACAGAGAGGGAGGGAGAGAAAGAGAGAGAGAGAGAGAGAGGGAGGGAGAGGGAGAGAGAGAGGGAGGAAGTAGAGGGATGATTTGATTTTGATTGGGAGTATGAGCCCCTTAAGAGGCTGTAGTGCTATGCCTGTGGTTTTAGGAGTTCAGAGTCTCAAGTAATGAACTAATGCAGAGTTCAATGACCCCCCCCCCCCCCCCCCTCCCTCCATCCCATCCCACTCCTCTTTCGATCACCCCTGCCACTCTCTCTCTCACCGGCCGTCTACCAAATCCATTTAGAGGTCGTCTCGTTGGCTTCCTGATCATCTTGTGAATAGACAGTCACGCCATCCTTCCTGTTTTGTTTGCAACCCAAACTGAAAATAAAGAAATTATAATTTCTTCTGTTTTAGTTGTTTTTCTTGTTTATTAAACACTCGGGGGGGGGGGACTTAAAAACTTTTAAGAGCTCACCGGTGTTGGTGCTGGTACCGAGTATTGCTATGAGTGCACGGGTTGTGACCATGCCAGGGCACCACAGGGGCGCTGTTAAGATACCCACATGGATCGCAAAAGACCTTTGAGTCACAATGAGGGCACTATAAGCGTTTCTATTTCGGCTCATTGTTAAAAAACATTAATGGATGTGGTGAGTGTCTGATGCCAACCATAAGTGTTTTGGCTAAATGTGCCCCCGTTAACATTTACTCATGGCCCCACAGATGTGAATGAGACGTCTTGTTTGAATGTTGCATTACTTCGCACTTATACAACCAAAGAAGTCGACGTGGAAGAAAAATAAAATATGAAGCGTGAAAAGTACACAGTGTTATACTTCATATATATATATATATATATATATATATATATATAAAGTGTTGTTATTAATATTTTTTATTATTCGCTGGAGTCGGAACTAGACTCAGACGCTGACCGTCCTCCGAGGTCTGATGCTGAGGTGCTCTGATTACCCAACAGGGAGGATCATTTACGTCAGCCCCTGTCTGCCTCCAGGAGCCCGGGGACGGGGCCTGGTGCCTGGGGAGGCATCTGAAGGCAAGTCCCTGGATGCCCGGCCCTGCTCTCCCTGTTCGGGGGAAAGCGGTAGTGGAGCACACTTCACTACACTCTCTCTCTCTCTCTCTCTCTGATACATTAATAACACGAATAATATCTTTGAAAGGAGTACTAGCTCGGACCGTGAAAAAATGGCACGGCGTGTTAAGAGGTTACAGTGGTGTCTGCAAGAATTCTTTTGATGCGTTGTCTTAAGTCGGGGTGTCTGGCGAGGAGGGACAAGGTGCTGTGAAAGAAATGTTTATGTTATGGAGTTCTTGTGTCTGCAGACAACTACGCAGCAGCTGTCTCTTCACTTCTCTAGAAGGAACTCTAGTAGAGTGTGTGAACCAACAATTCCCTTTTTTAACAGGTGAAAATGTCTTCCTTCTTTTTACACAAAACTTTCAAGAGGGATGGCTACACCCATATTACGCAACAAATCACTCCCCCTTTAGCGTCTGATAGCCTTGGGTGTACTCCGTATCCACAGACATGGATATCATATACAGACACTGAACAGAGACCTTCCCTACAGCCCCCATCACGTACCCCCCACCCGCTCGCGACCCCCCACTCATAATTTTTGCGAGAGAGAGAGAGAGAGAGAGGAGAAAGAGAGAGAGAGAGAGAGAGGGAGTGGGAGAGAGAGAGAGAGGAGAGAGAGAGAGAGAGGGAGTGGGAGAGAGAGAGAGAGAGAGGGAGTGGGAGAGAGAGAGAGAGAGAGCGGAGCAGGAGGCAGATCCACCATGTGAGACTCAGCTGGTTTCCATTTCCTCCCAACCTGTGGGTTAAGGCCCTCAGACAACTGATGCACCACACATGTGCTCCTCCTCCACCTTCTCTTCCTCCTCCTCCCCCTCCCCCTTGTCCTCCCTCTTCCTCCTCCTCCTCCTCCACCACCTCCTCCTTTTCCTCCTTATTCTCCTCTTCTTCCTCCTCCCTCCTCCTCTTCATCTCTCCCTTCTCTTCATCTCTCCCCTCCCTTCCTGAAGCCCAACCTCAGAGAGATGATCTGTTGATGAATTGGTATTTAAACGTGTGTGTTATGTTTCCGTGGACAACAACAAAGTCATGGAGGACAGAGAGAGTGTGTGTGTGCATGTGTGTGTGTGTGTGTGTTTGTTCAACAAATTGAAAAGAGTTAAAGACACAGATAGTGAACAGGTCAGAGGATGAGTTGGTCTACTCTTATCTGTATGTACAGTGTTTACAGTGTGCTGTAGTTATGGTTATGTACCAGCATAATAGCAACAAGCAAGGGTAAGCATGCAAACTGAACCCTTTAGGACGTAGCCTGGGTATAAACCATCTCCAGTCGTGAACGGCTTACATGAGAGAAGCCGATTTGTCATCCTCAGTTTCTGTTGGGCACCGGCTGAGCAAGCACAGACCCCAACACAGACATTGCATATTGCACTCTATACTCATCGTCATGGTGTGAGGGTGGAGTCTGCCAGGTGACCAGGTGGTGTCATGCGTTACAACCAACAGGTGCCTGCTTCACCGCACCCCCCCCCCACGTGCAGATAATCTGCAAGGCAGCTGGCTGTCCCGGCATACGGTAGGTGGGCCCCGGGGCGTGGGTGTCTGACACCGTCCCAAAGCGTAGACATGACAAAAACACGTCGGGTCTATTCCTGACCGTTTTGGGAAAACATGACTCTGTAAAAAACAGAACCAAAAAAAGAAAATGTGTTGGAAGGCATGAGAGGGAGTGTGGTGGTGGGTTTAAAGAACAATGTGAACTTCATTTACTTTTCCTGTAAGTGTCTCCAAATGTCTTCATGACTTCAGCCAACACCGTGTCTCTCCCTTTCTTTCGCCGACCACAAAACCGACTGGGGGGAGGGGGCGGGCGGGTGGACGGGGGTTCTGCACCCGTTCACGTTAAGAATAGAACTTGATATTACAGAGGGAGCTCCGCGCGGCCAGCTCCGAGCGGCCTGTACAAATAGAGGGATTCCGAGAAGCTTCTGGCTCACGCTTCGGCCATCGCCAGCACTTCTGGCATTTGTTGTTTAATGTGGTCTGCAACAAAAAAAAAGTGCAACACACGTCATGTGCCTCCTCATGCAACAATGATTGGACGGGAGTTTGGAAAAGCAGGGCTACCGCCGGGTGCCAGGCGAGGACACTTGCCCCGGTGTGCCCGTCGTCTCTTTCGCTTGGATTCATCAGCTGTTGCCGGCAGACCCATGGGATCTGATCCGCTAGGGGACTGCCTTTTGTATCCTGATAAGGTGTTTTTGTTATTATTATTATTATTATTCAATGCTTCATCCAACACTCTGGCGTTATATTCACTTTTTTTTCTGGGGCCCACAAAAGCTATTTTTGCTGGTGCATGCAAACAAATCTATTTATTTTTCAACTGTACTGCCGTCCTTTGCGTGGGACAGTGCAATTTTCTGTTAAAAATAACACTTGGGGTTTCAAGCTGCCCAATGCCACCACGGCGTCACACTCTTCGCTGGATGCGCGTAGTTTTAATGAGAGCCAATAACATGGCGGTCACGTGGACACAATGGAAAACTAAAAGGTTGTTTTCACCAGCATCTGCGGCCCAGAGACTGTTTGCTCTGTCCTTCCGCTTCTCACACAAGTGCAGCTATTTTGAGTCTCCTTTATAGGTGAGCAGATACACTCTCTGCAAATACACTCATTCACCACAGTTGTGCGTGAAGCAGGACTGCGTGCCAGAAGGCCTACTTTCGTGCACACAAGCGATCAAGGCGATGACAGTCATGTGATGACTGTGAGTGTGCATGTGTTTGTCTGCACGCCATGCACTTCTTCTGTGGGTGTGTGGCGGTGTGTGTGTGTGTGTGTGTGTCGTGGTGTGTGTGTGCTTTGCTGCCATGCACCACACATGCACTACCACCCTCCCCCACGCTGTGCAAACTATTCCTGTCTTGACACTCTTAAAGCTTAAAACCTTGAAAGGTAAGATATAGGCAACATTCATGCACAGTGCTGGTTTTAGTCATGATTTTAGGCATGGCTGATCTAAATAAATAACGATCAATATGTGACATGTGATCAATATGTGTGTGCGTTTAAGTGAATTCTTTAATTGAGTTCTTTGCAGAAGCCACAGTGTGTGGTCTGCTTCTCTGTACTCGTGGTTCACTTGGCAGCAACATAGAAAGAGCAACAAGTCATCTTTTAATCAGACTCTTGTTTATGCTCGTGGAAATGACTTGGTGATGCAAAGTCAAGGCTGGGAAGCCTCTCTCTGAGTCTCTATCTCATTCTCTTCCATATCCGGTTGGTATACAGAGAGGGGTGGTGGGGGGTATGCTATATATGGTCACAGTTTGTCAGCCTTGCACTGGTCCAGCTACCCACAATGCACTTGCTCATCACATTAATCAGGCATCGCCTAATAGGGCCCTGCCTTACTTTCTCTCAGAAGCCCGGCCAGAGAGTGAATCGTTGCTTATCCCCCGGGGACCATAAATACATCTGGTGAGAATCTAAATGTCACATCCTCTTAGAGGCTATACACCTACATGATATGCATGCTATAGCAGCGGAGCTAAAGCTTCAGAGACACTGATGAGCAAAACAGAATGCCTTTGTCCTGATCTAATCGAGAGCGGTGTTCATCACGAGGGTTCACGCTGTTGAAACGGGATCACGAAAAGCCTTCACCTGTATGCATGTGTAAAAAGGGCCCGGCAGACAAGCTCTAGGAAGTAACCTTCTGATTCAATCACGCATTCTTGAAATGCCTCAACTTTCTGTAGAGGCAAGGACACAGAATGAGTACTGAGGAATTCCTGGGTTTTCAGGTTACTACATGAGTGAAGCAACAATGTGTGTGTGCATGTGTCAATGTATGTGCATGTGTGTGTGTGTGTGTGTGTGTGTGTATGTGTGTGCACATGAAGTCAGTCAGGTGGATGAAGATTGACTCCTCAACATGTCTCCGTGTCAGTCAGCAGGTACACCTCACCACGAGGGAATGCAGCTTCACTACAGAGTAAACACACACCCCACACACACACACACACACACACACACACACACACACATACCACCCAGGCCCACCGACGGGCACCCGAGGAGGTGCGGCTACTGCTACGCTTGAAACCAACTCACAAATACAACACAAACACATCATCAATAATATAATAATAAAAAATGATCATCAATAATATAATAATACCTACACGTGCCATTTGGGTGAATGCTTTTATCCAGAGTAGTAGTAGCCCAGTATTGATTCCCACTGGGTGGAGCGAGAGAATCAAACCTTCAACTAACTCTGCTGTTGTGGCGCTATGTTACAGGTAACGCCCGATACGATAGATACATAATCTGGGATCCAGCAGTCCTACCGTGTTATAGCAGAACTTCTGGGGGGAGGCGGCACAGAGCCTGGGCCGGAAACCAACAACTGCAAAGGGGCGGAGTTACGCCTTGTTTCCTGTTTCTACTGAAGAGAAACTCATTTGCGCGAGTGGGTGAAGCTTTCAGAAGGGGGTTACAGTCTACACGGTGTTGATTTGACACCTTTACAGACACTTTTTTTACAGTTTACTACTGCTGGCCGTACACATGCAGATCCCCGCCTCCAGCAACATGATTGGTCGAAAAACAAATATGAAGAGAAAGAAAGAGAAACGCCCCATTCACCCAGATTTGAGCTCGTCTGCCATCAGACTTTCGATATTAATCCAAGATATTAGATATTAATCTAAAGTCTGATTTGTGAGTCTAATAGATACACAGTCTCACATGTACACTGCCAGAGCTGAGTTACAATCCCACCAACAGTGTGAAAAGAAATGGTGCACAACTAGAAAACGAGATAACTACTAAGAGAAGAATAGAAAGAGGATTTACCAAAATGGCCGTTGGACGGCAGGTAGGTGAAGCGCTGGCACTGGCTCCGCTTCCTCTTGCCGTTGCAGACGTAGAAGTTGACCTGCACCGGGCTGGACAGCCTCTGGTTCCGGTAGGGCGGGATCTCCACCACAAGGGTGTTCTGGTGGGAAGAGAAGGAACCGCATTATAACACCAGCCACAAAAAGAGCCTCTGATGACGACCGACGCCATCACGTGGTGATGATGACCACAACGCAGCGGCGTTGGTCATCATCACAACGCAATAGCGCCATCCTTTCCGCTGTGTTTACCGGTGATCATATTTCAGGTCATCTTCTGAGATTAACGACGCAGTTTTGAAGCGGGTTGATTGAATACGAGCGGGGGGGGGGGAGCTCATTAATCAGCGCTTCGTGTCTGTTGTGTCGCTGCGGGCCCAGGGC
>OOFB01027906.1:5777-27212 GCA_900323305.1 Trachyrincus murrayi
GAGAAAAATAAAGAGAGAAAGGGAGCAGGAAGAACAGAGCCATGAAAAAACACTCTCAACCGCCCCCCCCAACACTCAGCATCATGTCTTCCATTAACCCCCCCCCCCCCACCCACCCACACACACACACACACACACACACACACACACACACACACACACACACAGTGTGTGTCTCACTAGAAGGCCCAGGAGTATCCGTAGCTGTGTGGTCTGAAGTCTTCTGGTCCCAAGGAGACGGTGGTCTGGAAGACCTGCATGAACATCATGTGGGCCACCATACCTATCAGACCTGCATACACACACATAGACACACAGGGTACACACACACACACACACACACACACACACACACACACACACACACACACATATATATATATATATGTGGTGTGAAGGGGGCGTGGCTTGGCGTGGGGCTGTGAATCGAGGGAGGCGGGGCCGCTAATACCGACGGATCGATGCAGCCGGGGGCTGATGAGCATAATGAGTGGCACGGTCACTCATATGATCTGTGTGTTAGCTCCGCCCTCAGCGAGACAGAGAGGCGTGCCTCCGTGAACGTCCCTGGACTATCGCTCGCTTGTCGTGAGTCGTGTATGTCTGGCACCCGGTGTCACGGTGACCGTTCAATAGAGAATAAAGACCCTCTCTGTTCGCCTCTCTTTCATCCCGTCAACCCTGACCCTCACTCCCTTACAATATATATACACAATATAAGATTCAAATAATGTATTATTCTAATAAAGCTGCAGAGAGTGGGGCCTAGAGGGCGTGGCTAGGACCATTACTGAGGGCGGAGCTGATGATGGGGCGGACTCATGGGGGGGAGCAGGGGCTAGGTGTGACATGGACATGTTTCATGTCAGCTCACCTGCCAGGACGGTGAAGACCGCGGCGAAGGCGTTGAACATCTGTCCCCAGCGGCGGCCGGAGGGGGGGCACGCCCCCACACACAGCTGGAGGAACAGCAGCAGGCAGCTCACACACAGCAAACCCATGTACATGATCTCCATGGTTACCGACAGCCACATCATGGCTGGGGACCAATCAGAGAGAGGGAGGACAGAGTTTAGAACAATGAGCGAGAGAGGGGGGAGAGAGAGAGAAAGAGCGAGAGAGACAGGTGTTTAGACCAATGGGAGAGAGAGACAGGTGTTTAGACCAATAAGAGAGAGAGACAGGCGACATGTGAAAAAACAAGTGAGAAAAAACACAAAATACTGCAGTACTACTGCAGTAAAACAAGGAGAGGTTGACGTACCTTTCTCAGAGGGAGGAGTCAGGGTGTGGAAGCCACGACACTTCTCCTCTGGAAGAGATCAGACGATTGTTACCACGGAGATGGAGATGTTAGGAGATGATGAGGAGGAGGAGAGGAGAGGAGGAGGAGAGGAGTAGGAGATGAGGAGAGGAAGAGGAAGGGATGAGGAGGAGAGGAGGAGGAGATGAGAGGAGAGAAGGAGGAGATATGAGGAGATAAGGGGGGAGGAGATAGGAGGAGGGGAGGAGAGGAGAGGAGGAGGGGAGGAGAGATGTTAAGAGATGGGAGAAGAAGAGGATGAACATTAATGACATGACACACACCTGTCAGAATTGCATATGAATCTATTAGTTTGACGAATGTCTTAAGTCTTACATGAGGTTCTCTAAACAACATCAAATGTCTTAAGGTGTCATTCCCACTTTATCCAATCAGGCTGTGTGTGTGCTGTGTGTGTGCTGTGTGTGTGTGCACTGTGTGTGTCCTGTGTGTGTGTGCTGTGTGTGCACTGTGTGTGTGTGTGTGCGCTGTGTGTGTGTGCGCTGTGTGTGTGTGTGCGCTGTGTGTGGAAGCTACCGATTCCAGCGCTCCAAGGAACGGCTTACACAACAAAAGCGAAACAAAAACGGCAAAAGAAAAGCAGAAAAAAGAGACAGGAGTCACGTGGTGGCGTGGGGAGGAGGGCTAACGGACAGGAAGTTAGCCAAAGAGGCGCGGGGAGGAGGGCTAACGGACAGGAAGTTAGCCAAAGAGGCGCGGGGAGGAGGGCTAACGGACAGGAAGTTAGCCAAAGAGGCGCGGGGAGGAGGGCTAACGGACAGGAAGTTAGCCAAAGAGGCGCGGGGAGGAGGGCTAACGGACAGGAAGTTAGCCAAAGAGACGAAATCGCGCCTTTAATGGAACTTTCATGTAACCATGGACAAAAACATCAGAACTAGTCCAGGGTCGACAGATCAGCGGATTAGTCACAGACCATCACGGAGATCAGAAGAAAAATTGTCGTACTGAGGTCAAAGTTCATGAATGAAATGTTGTATGAAGAGGAAGAATGAATGTATTTGTGTTTTGTTGTTTAGCTCTCCTTGACTCTCCACCAGGAGTGAAATAGAACTTTAATACAATAGAATAAATTACAATCTAGAAATCACGTTCTAAATCAATGAATTGTCTTGCGATTTTCTAAATAATAGCGTAGTGACCAACTTGTGACCCGACTGTGTGTTTAGGATATCATGAAGCTTCTCTCTCCCATCCCATAATCCTTCATCAGGGCCTGATGTTCACCACTAAACCTCCACACACACACACACACACACACACACTAATCTCCTGAGAGGTGAGCGCACGCCAACACACACACACACACACACACACACACACACACACACACACGTGTACATTCTATAATACATTCTATAATGATTCTGTAACTAGATTATGTATTATATGACCTACTTATTAAACATAGCATCATTATTATCTCCTGTGTTCAGGGCAGGGGCGTGTCCAGGGGGGGGGGGGGCTGGGGTGGCCTACGCCCCCAAATCAAGTGACTAAATCTTGCAGCTAATAGGATTTGAACATGTCAATGAAAATGTAGACGTGAGACCGGCAGTATCAGACTATTGTGCGGTCATGGTTGGGGGGGGGGGGGCGTGTCCTCACCCCAGGCGTCGGTGTAGATGTTCTCCTCGCAGCAGTAGAAGAGGCCCACGTGGAAGGCGGGGAAGACGAAGCGGTCGTCCCCGGTGTCCCAGGAGAACTGGAGGTCAGAGGCGTTGGCCAGGCCCGGGACAGGGATGCAGTGCCGCCTCTTGGCAAGCGAGCAGAGGGGCTTGGGGACCTTCTGCCTCCCCACGCACCAGTAGGACGACATCAGCGCCGCCCCGCCCAGCGCTAGCGATGCTACCGTCTGGGCGAAGGACAGCCGCGGGGAGCGGACGTGCTGCAGGACGGTCATGATGGAGCGGCCCGGCCGGCTGTGGAGGGTCAGTGAGATTTGTTCTTTCAGGGCATTGTATCACTTTAATGTTTTTCACATTTATTTGAGATGGTCAAATGTTGCAGTGCTAAGCTAAGGTAATGCTAGCGATCTGCAATGTTTACAAGTTACTTATTCACACTACATCACATAAAAGCTTATAGCATTTTATATTTAACTGTTTTTGTATACGTCTATAGTATTTTAAATGACTTCCTTTGCACATCCCTGGTACTTCATAATTCACTTTTTACATATTCTAGTTCTTCATCGACATCTTAATATACATTATATATAAACAATAAAATCATCACACACTGTTAGATTACAGGAACAAACGAGTGGGAACAAAACTGAGCAAAAAGCTTTATGAGAAAAGCAAACCTTGAATGAAACCCTGAATGATAATGAAGATATAATTCTATTCTACACTTCAATAAAAATACAATAACTCACCTTTTCTCAGATCTTTTGTCCCGAATAGATCGAAGGAGAGGTGAACACACGGCAGACTTCCATCACTGAAGTGATTAGTTCACTTTTCATCAGTCACTCTTATTGAGCTGGTCAGTGTGCGCACACACACACACACCTTTTTAATCTACCCATGCATCTCTAAATCCAAAACAGATCCATCTGTTCTCATTTATATCCACTTTATCAGAGAGAGAGAGAGAGAGAGAGAGAGAGAGAGAGAGAGAGAGAGAGACGCACTAGACTCTTGCGTATAATGGCAGAATATATAATAATCCATAGTTCCAATATTGTAGCATACTGGACACCTATATACATGTATAAGGGTCAACAATATATAATGTCATATACTGTTAATGTTTACAGAGATTGGTCCCAGGAAATAGTTTACCTCAACCCTATCCCGACCATTATCACATTATCTAATATTACAGCATTACTTTTTCACTGTATATACATATATACATATTTTATTTGAAACATTTTTATTAAATGTTTACATTTTGTGCCATTATTATTTAGTTTATTATTAAGTATCTTGTTTTACTTTTGTGCTTTGGCAATGTAAATGTATGTTTTCCATTCCTTTGAATCTTGAATCGGAGACAGACAGACAGACAGACAGAGAGACAGACAGGCAGAGAAGTTGACCTTGAACTGTTTAAGACCAGAGAGGCCAGATGATATTCAGCGTTAGTGGTGTCCATCGAACGGCCGTCTGTGAAGTAGCGACATGCTGCCACCAGAGGGCGCTGTTTCTCCTATTAGGACAACGACACGCTGGTGAACAGCATTAAAAAGAATAATATACAGAATATGCTAATAATCATGAAGACATAAACCTGGAGTAGAAAAACACATTAACCCAAATAATCATCATTCTATTCTTAGGGGCATCTCAGGCCCTCAGAGGAGGTTCTCCCGTCATCATAAAACTATTTCAATATGAGCTAGTACTATTCACATGATCACTGTTTTCACTGATTATCCAAAGATTAAAGGTAGGAATTGTGTTTTAAACTCTTAACAGAAAAAACACTGAAAAGATGCATCAGGTGAAGTCACGCTTTAAAAGTACTGAAATAAAAGTCATTACTTCGTAGTAATAATACCCTACAAGTTGAAGTATTAATACGTTAAAATGCACTTTGTTAAAAGTCTCCTGTTAAACATTCTACTCAAGTAAGCGTATTATAGTACATGATACATAATGTGCTAAATGTATCAAAAGTAAAAATACTTTTAACATACTTTCACTATTTTGGTGAGAGACATTCTGTTGGTCAATTTGGATGAGAAGACATTAAAGTAAAAGTAGTGCTATAAACCATGAAATATTTGAGTTAATGAACTTAAAAAACTAACAAACCTCTGGGTAGCAATGGAAGTTTAGAAGAGCAGTTTTTAGTAGCCGATAACCAGCCGGGGAAAGAGAGGAAACAGTAAGAACAGTTGAGGGCCAAACAAACACTTTAGTGAAGATCAGAGGAGTCGAAGCAGTTGTGTGTGTTGTATTCATAATTCATATACATATTGACAGGTATCTAGTACAGCATGGACTCAGCGCTATCCTTTCACTTTTTAGTTTTTTTTTTACAAGAGTAACGATAAAAAAACGATGTAGACAACACGGTGTACGACTCACTCTGTGGCTTCATGGAAACGCTGCGTCTGATTGGACAATCTCTCGCCCAACCGACGGCGAGAAATAAAAGTACTTGGTTACTATGACCCCTCCTCCTCCTCCCTCATTGGACAGCACAGGTCGGCCAATCGGGTGGCTGCTCTCATGACGACCTCTTCAACAAAAAATGTTTTGGTTCCATAAACAACGTGGTCATCAGTCAACAGGAAGTCCCTGTACACAGCTTCCTGTAAGACCTTCTGCCCGCCGCTAGCGACCCTCCCTCCTCTTCCTCGCCGAAGACAGCAGTTCGTCTCTAAACGTGAAAATAAGCATCCAACTCTACGCTCTCCTCAATACTATCTGTACCGTAAAAACCACCGCGCTTAAAAATAAGAACACTTTTCAAATAGACCAAAAACAGCCTCACACCTCGCATATCCTGCACACACTCTCATTAACTCATATCCTCGCTCGTGCACACACACTCTCACACACACGCACGCACACACGCACACACTCACACGCACACACACACACAGACGCACGTGAATGTTCGAAGGCAGCAGACCCCTGTGCAAGGCATTAATGTCTGTGTGGCCAATCAACCCTGACGTCCCAAGTTCCTCAGGTCCCCGCCCCCCCACAGGCCCCGCCCCTCCAGGAAGTGTAAAAACATAACATGATATGTGGGGCGGTTTGAGAGTATAAAACACATACAAGTACACGACCGCTCCCATACGTAAATACTGAAGTACTAATGCTGAGTAAAATAATAATGAAAGAAATACTATGAAGAGCCAATCATCCGCTCCGTCTTTGAAACGGCCCACAAAACAACAAGAAACCAACCAACCGAGGCATGAGGAGCAGGGGGCGGGTCCTACGCCAGGGTCAAACACTTTGCTGTCGTTTTCTTTTGTTTTTAGTTTGCTCCGTGTTCCGACGCTCTGCCGTATCCATGGTTACCCGTCCTGTTCGTTGTCGGGGGGTCAAAAGTTACTCGTGACGCCTTGCTTACAAAAAGGTTTGTTTTCTCTGAACGGTTGAGAAGTACATTCCACAAAGGTCTCCACGTCCGTCCACCCGTCCGTCAGACAGACGCAAACTTAAAAGCAAGGAGTTTCAGAAGTTCTCCTCCTCCTGCTCCTCCCCATCCTCCTCCTCCTCCTCCTCATCCTCCTCCTCTCCATCCTTCCCTGTAACACATCAGGTGAGCCTTGTTTTAAAGGAATAATACAGACTAAAACACTTCTAGCACAATGCATTACAACCATATGTACAACTGGCTTTATTATCACTGAGTTATCACAAAGCTAGCTAGACATTTGGCGGTATGCTATGAGACAACACGCCACACGGACGATCACATTTCCTAAAACTGTATGTGACATTTTTTAGTATGTGCAGAGCAGAGTCGCTCACCAGCAAGAGACTCAAGACTCGCTTGTTCAGAGTGAGTCTAGAGTCTGGACTCCTTTACACCGCCTCCCTGAACCCACTTCCCCGTACCAGGGCTCTTAGATGCTTAGCACTTACTTGTATGTTCGTACGTCCTGGCACTTAGCATCTTATCCTAGCTATCTTGATGTTTACCAGCAATGGGTTAACCTAGCAATTATGAGTGCTTGAAACATCCTCATTGTACCGACAGTGATATATTGTTGTTTCACTCTCTTCGGACAAATGTACTTATTGTAAGTCGCTTTGGACAAAAGCGTCTGCTAAATGGCTGAAATGTAAATGTAAATGTGAATGTATCCAGTTGAGTTTTAGTTAGACTATTGTTTAGTGCTGGGCAGGGTACTTTGTAATTCGCAGATTGTGTAGAAACATTGACTTCGCTTGGAAGCCCCGTCTCCTGGGCAGGTATACACCGCTAGACACACGGGACTCATACCGTCTCCTGGGCAGGTATACACCGCTAGACACACGGGACTCATACCGTCTCCTGGGCAGGTATACACCGCTAGACACACGGGACTCATACCGGTGATCGCGCCTTTAGTTCACTGCGTCACATCGCTAATTCAGAGCGTGAATATCTGTTGTGCTATGTGTTATACATTTCCCTTTCAGTTTTGATGTCGGGACGTTCCTGGCGGGTGGTCATTATTGTAAAACTTGACGAACACGCGGGGAACTCCGGCTCCCGGGCCGGCTACTAAACGTTGGCGAACGAACCTATTTCATACAGCCTCAACAACAATGCATGACTGGGCAACGGCGAAGGCTTTTGACTACTTAAAAAAATAATAATAATAGAAATAATCAATGTATGGGAAACATATTATGATTATTATAATATATAGCTCACTATGCACACAATATCACACTTTGCATGACAAAAAAGCCCTCCCTCCCTCAACTCCCCCTCCCTCCCTCCTTCTCCCTCCACCCCCCCTCCCCCACTCACAGTCTCCAGACCCCGGCGTCTGTTCTTCTTCGTTGGTGTCAGCCTCTCTCTGACTGCTCCAGGAAGACCGGCTTGGCTGGCCGACCGCTCTGCAGGAACTACAGAAGAAGAGAGAGGAGGAGGAGGAGGAGAGGGAGGAGAGGGAGGAAGAGAGATACCTCAGTCATCACCAAAAGGAAAATTAAAAGATGGTGTTACTGGATGTTGTGGGAAACAACAGAAGACCAACCTCTCCATCTTTACCTTGTGCTTCGGACAACGAAGGGAGAAGTTATCTTCATTCAACGAACAGTCTGGGGGAGAGAGAACATTTACAGACCCTTTAAAACATTTAGAAACCACCCCAAGCTACCAAATTAACAGACAGAACATTTACAGACCCTTTAAAACATTTAGAAACCACCCCAAGCTACCAAATTAACAGAGAGAACATTTACAGACCCTTTAAAACATTTAGAAACCACCCCAAGCTACCAAATTAACAGACAGAACATTAAAAAAAATGTAACTCTCCAAGCTAACATTTAGAAACCACCCCAAGCTACCAAATTAACAGAGAGAACATAAAAAAAAATGTAACTCTCCAAGCTAACATTTAAAAACCTTGATGGATTGTCTGTATAAATTCAGTCCTGCACTGCCGCCTAGTGGCCAGTATAATGAATGGCAGTGAGTCAGTCAGTTCTGTTCAGCGAGAATATTAGATATTTAGTTCTGATCTAAAAACTGTAACAGTGTTTAGATCAGATATAGTTAGGTATGTGGTTTTGATCATTGTTACTCTTTAGCTTTGGAGATTGGTAGCAGAGATTCAATCTCTATTTCCATATCTTACTTAAAGAGGCAGTGAACCCAAAATCTTTTTTGTTTTGTTTTAAGCGTGGTATTATATCTTATATGAACGTCAACATAGTAATCTATGCCATTTTGTCAAACCGTAATTTAGAGAAAACAGCTGTAAAATCTTATGTTTTTGCCAGTCAGTGTGTGACGAAGGGACACCGGCGGCGAGGTGTGGGTGTGTGTGTGTGTGTGTGTGTGTGTGTGTGTGTGTGTGTGTGTGTGTGTAGCTCCGTCTGGGCAGCGGTTGATGTTGATGTCCGCGTCCGAGAGAGGATTAAGCTTCTCGGACACTTATAGTATAACGCCACGGTGTGTGGTGCATTTCATATACAACATCGCTCATTATAACGCTCATACACAACAACGGTACTAGCTTGGGGTCGTAACCATGGGGATAACATGCCCCCCCTCCTTCCTAGAATTCTTAGCACAAAACGCATGTGTGCATATGTTAATGCTCATTACATTTCATACACATCATTTACATGTGTAAAATATAACTGTCACACAGGTGATATGTGTTAATGCATATCTTTTTTTCAGTAGCAGTCAAGCCTCCAGTCCGTATTTATCAAGAGCTCCGTAGCTGTTAACTAGCAAGGGCAGAGTAATATTGGTTAGAGATTGGAAGAATCTGGAGGAGAGTGATGCATCATGGGAATAACCACTAGCGTCCATTTAGCTCCAGAGTATCAGAGCGTAGCTATGGTAACATGCGGTGTAGTTATGGTAACGGGGCGGGGTGGCTACCTGCTTCCATGGCACACAGATAGTGGTAGCGCAGGGTGCACCCCTTGGTGTAGCACCCCAGGGTGGAGCCCACTGCCTCGCAGTAGGAGCAGCTCTGCACCACACAGGAAGAGGATGGGCAAAATAGGAAAAACAGGAAATTACAAAATTAATAATTTCGGAAGACAAAAACAGCTGTTGAAAAATAACACATCATGTTCAAATGTACTGACCGTCTCTCTGGCACCATCTAGTGCCTCCTGCAAGCCGTACAGTCTGCCATTGACCAGGTAGACCCCGCTGGTCCAGGCCATGCAGCCCTCATGGAACCACAGCTCCTCCGGGTCCATGGGCATCTGGGGCAGCTGGGCCAGCTGGGCCAGGGGTCCCAGGGAGTCCAGGGCCGGGGGAGGGGGCTGGAACGGCAGCGAGGCCTTGCTGTTGGATGGCACCATCCTGGGGGAGTCCTCGGTGGACTTGTGCCTTCGCTTGAAGCGTGGGTGGGAGGTGAGCTTCCTGTGTTGGGGTCTCTGCGGAGCTTCTTCAGGGGGCGGCGGCTGGAGTTTGGGCTGCAGCTCAAGGTCCAGATCCGGCTCCCTCTTGAGCTCGGGGATGGGCCGAGTGTCCAGGTGCATGTCCCAGGACAGCGACGGGGTCTTACTGGCGCTGGAGCTGCAGCTGCTGCTCAGCTTCCCAGACAGATACATCATCATCATCTCATCGGCGCCGGAGGGAGAGAAGCCGCTCACCGCCAGGTGAGGGGAGGTGGAGTGCCGCAGCAGGCTGATGGCATAGTCACCTTCAGACGAAGGTCTGGGGATCTGGGAGTCTTGCGTTGCAGCATCTTGGAGAATACTCGATACGTTGGAGTTGGTGTCGGAGCTTGGTCCCGTTCTACTGGCTGCGGCGGTGGCTTGGCACTGCCGGACCTGCGGCTGGTTCTTGGGCAGCTTGGTGGCGTACTCAGCAGGGTAGTACGGCCCGTACAGATCTCCCAGGTGTTTGTAATTGGCCCATTTCTGACAGAGGCAGCAAAGCAGGCGGCCAGAGTGGTTGGTCTCTGTGATCACTGGTCCTGAGACCACATAGCTGGAGGGGGGGAGCGCTTTCCCCACTGGAAGGCTGCTCTCAGCCTCATCCGACTCCCGCTGGTCCGCCTCCCTCTCCCTCCTGGAGAGCTGGGTGGAGAACGCCGAGGCCAGCAGAGAGTCCAAGCCCGTCTTCCCTCCTGCCAAACTACGCTCCCCCTTCATCTTCTCCTCCTCGGCATTGACGATGGTGCACACCGCCCCCACCTCCGGCACCTTCTTCTCGACATGGATGTGAGGAACGAACGGACCCTTCCTGCTGGGGTCCAGCGGGCCCACGGTGCCCGGCGAGGTCTCTGGGTCATCTTGAAGCATGGGGGCAGCTACTGCTCCCACTCTCCGTCTCCTCCTCTGGCGACCCCTGACATCTGCCGCCCCACCCTCGTCCTTCACCCCTCTTCGTCTCCGTCTCAAGGGCTTCACCTCCACCTCCGGAGGGGTGTCCTCGCTCTCCACATCCACCTTCACCACCTGGGTCAACACGGGCGGGGCAAGGGGCGGCGTGGGTGGGCGGTCTACCAGAGGTGGGGGAGGGGAGGCGGACATGCTGCTGCAGGTCTGGCCTGGTGGGGGGGGTAGGGAGGGGAGGGCAGCTAGAGAGGGAGCCGAGGGCGTTAGGGGACCCCCTTGCATGGTGTTGTGACCTGGGGATGTGTTCTGGCCTTGGCCCTGGGCACGCTTCTGCTTGTTGACGCTTCCCACTGGTCTGCCCTTCTTTTTGCCTGATGGGAAATAGCCTTTAGGCACATTACTGTCCATCTTGGAGTCTTGTGGTGACAGACTGGACCTCCCGGAGGACATGTGATGTTGTGGTCTGCTCAGCAGGAGTCCTGGGGTCTGGCTGTGGTGTGGTGGGGTGGTTGCGTAGTAGTCCCTGCCAGGATAGTCTTCAAATCCAATCCCGCTTTCCTGGAGCTTCTGTCTGAGGAGGTTGGCCGCAGACTGTTCTCCCCGGCGGGTCTCCAGCTGCTGGTAGGTGTTGGTGAAATGTTGGATGTCGGACAGCGCCGATGAGGAAGGGGGAGGGGAGCCCTGGACCGGACGAGGGAGAGGCGGAGGAGGGGGTAGAGGACCCAGCAGGGTGAAGTCCTCCTTGTCACCAGAGGCTGAAACTACTGCAGCCCCTAAACCAAAGTCAAAGTCTGTTTGTTTGAGAACCTGGGAGGTCTGGTGAGGCTCACAGGGGTAAGCAGTGGGGGGCAGCGGCCCTGCATCGTCCACTCCTCTGAAGGTCAGGTCATTCAGAGAGTGACCTTCATCAAGGTAACTCTCGTCCCCACCTACAACTCTGGGGTAATGGGACATGTCTTGGCCCTGTGAGTCACTGAATGAAGCCAGCTCTGAATGAGAGTAGCCTGGGTAATGGTTCGTCTCGCCGTCCAGCCCCATTGGCTTCTGAACATTTGGGGTTATCTTCTGCACTATGGCCTCTAGTTTCAGACCACGCCCTTTCCTGGGGGGCAGAGGCTTGCTCTTACCTCCAGAGGGAGACATGGACTGTGAGTAGACGTTCTCACCAGAAATAGGGGACGAGAGACGGGGACAAACTATGTCTGAACTCGACGAGTCGTCTTCGTTGTTGTGGCTGGACTCGGACTGGGCCCCGGGGGAATGGTGGGAGTTGAGGGCTGCCCTGGCCTCCTGCAGCTGTCTCTTGGCTGGGATCGGAGAGATAAAGGAACGCACTCTCCGCCTCAACATCAATGGATTCGTGTCTCCGGATCCGCCGACTTTAGCTGGCCGCGGCCCCTGTGGTGGAGCAGAGTTGGCCTCGGTGAAGGGTTTGATTGAGGCGGATGCTGACACTGACAGAGCTGGTTTAGGTTCCTCTGCGGTTGCTCTGGTGGCATCAGGGTCCACGAGGTTTGAACCAGATGCCAGAGGATTGACTCCATGCGGTGCCACAGGAGCAGAGGGAGGAGGAGCTGTTCGGTAGTAGGGGTCTCCCTCCATCAATACTGCGCCTTCTCTGCCACCGTGTGACGCCTCCCACATCTTGATGTCGTAGTAAGCACTCTGGTGGGGGAGAGGCGGTTTGGTCAGATGTTCATTGGTCATAACGTCCGTCTGAGGGACCATCCGCTGTCTCTGCTCCGATTGGCTGGGAAGTTTATGCCTTCCTGGGGAGGAGGCGGACTGCATCATCATCATCTCCTTGGGCGTCCTGCTCATTGCTGCTACCCATTCGCTAATGTCCTGGGGTGGGTGGGGGTACATCTGCAGCTTGTTGGCGGACTGTGGGTTTGAGAGTTGGGCTTGGGGGGATAGGTTATGGTAGGGGTGATGGGATGGGAAGTGGGGGTTGCCACGAGGCATCATGCCGCCTTCCCTCGTATCACCGAAGCGATATCCAGGAAACCCGCTGGCGTGGCCACCGGTCAGGTCAAACCCATGGACATAAGCCTGGTGCCTGGAGGGCGAAGATAGCGGGTTGGTGGTGGCAGTAGGATGAGGAGGCATGGGGCTCATGTCAACATTACCTCGTCTGTAGGGATCAGCAGGATGACCAAGCTTGGAACCGGCTTCTTTAGCTGATCCGCTGGCGTGGCGATCCAGCTGCAGATTAACAGCACTAGGGCACCTCTCCTTCAATGCCATTTCCATCTTCACAACGAGTTTCACTCCTGGATCCTTTTTACTCAAGTCATTGGCGCCTGGCGCAGAGGAAAATGGCTCTTGGATCACAGAGGATCCACCCGGAGCCTTCTCCCGCTCCCTCTCTTCCCGTTCAGGGGTGCTGCGACGGTTTGGCGAAACATCACAGATCACAGAGCGGCGTTCGGAGGACAGCGGCAACAGGGAAGTGGATGACTTTTGGGTCTGATTTTGGCTAGCACTACCTGTTAGCGGCTCAGTCTCTTGCAGAAGGAGCTCTTGTACTGCAGAGGACGGGGTGGTCATGGTGGATAAGGTCTTCTTCTGTGGTAACGAATAGTCTGCCAGGTTAATGTGTTTGGTTGGAGGAGGCACAGACTCTATAGCCTGAGGGAAATGACTCTGGGACACACCCCCTTTAGCTCTGTCAGCATGTGGTGGCATCTTGGGCTGGGCATCTGTAGAAGCTGGTCCTTGCTTATGGTTCAACTGTGGGGGCTTTCCAGAAGTTGCCATTTGGGTGGAACGTAGAGTGGCTTCGGTCATTCCGGTCATGCTAAATCCATGTCTGGTTTGAAACTGCTGCTGCAACTGGAGATGGGGAGGAAATGCTTGTTCAGGTCGCCCGTAACGTCTGTCTAAATTATAACCTTGAAGGACCTCTTGCAAAAGGCTTGGGAACTGCTGCAGCTGAGCATTATCATCATGAACTCTTGGCCCTGCACCTTCCGTCCTCTTCAACGATGCCTCAACTAGGTCTTTAGAATGAGCAGGGCCGTACGCAGACTGGGGCGGCTGGTGTCCCGGGTATCTAGAGACAGCCTCCATGGCCCCCCCTGGCCCGCTCCTACCCCTGCTCTTCAACAAAGCGTCAGGGCCATATTGTGGCTCAGCGTAGCTATATTTGTGCGGTGCTAATTGTGGGTGATTTTGAGATCGTCCAAAATGAGGCTTCTGGTGGAGTTGGTGGTGAGAAGAGTAAACGGTTAAATCAACACCTTCCTCCCCATTGCGACTGCTAGCGTCTCTAACATAGGGCCGCGGACCTTTCTCTTCAGCACTAGCGCCCTGAAGACCCTTGGTCTTGTCTGGGTGACCTCCCTCAGGCCGAGATGAAACGATGACGCCCACACTGCTGGCGTTTTGCTGCTCCTCAGACATCTTCTGTGGTCCTTCACGCTCATTACTGTGTCCACTGGAGCCGCTGTTTAATCTGTTTTCCTTGTCGCGTCCATCCTGCAGAAGGTTCCCGTCTCCTTTTCCTTGCAGTTGATTGTCTCCTTTGTCCTTTGTTTTAACCACACCTCCACTCTCACTCTTAATCACTTCCTTTTTCACTTCCATCATCTTCCTGTGGCCATATCTGTTGTCTCCATGTGGGGGCTCTGGTCGACAGTTTGGTTTGGGAGGAGGATCATCACAAGGAGAGGAGTGAGTTCGAGGAACCGGAGCGGAAGAATAGTGTTGTCCGGGCTCAGCTGGTGGGGGGCATACAGACGAAGATGCAGAGGGAATGCGGGCTTGGTTTGGTTTCATCTCAGAAAACCCTGCTTGTTTTGTCATTAGCTCAGAGTTGATCATTATTTTATCATGTGACGCCTGCCCTGCCTGGGATTGGTTTAAACTGTGAGACGGTGGGCAGAAGCCGGCGGGTTCAGAACCACTGCTAGCGCCACTCATCTGCCTGGCTCGCCGGTGTTCTCCCTCTGAGTACTGCTCCTCTCGCTCTACTTTGGCGACCGATGGCGCCCGCTCTGACATCACCAGGGAGTCTTCGTCAGCCCCAGCCTCAGAGCCATCACCACCGCCTCCACCACTTCCTTCTCTGACCGTGCTGGTGCTCGACGCCGCACTCGCATTGCGACTCCGTTGTTGCATTTGGGGAATGGCATGCGCCGCCTGCTGCTGCTGCTGCTGCTGCTGCTGCATCTGTCCGCCATCTTTGCCCTTCTTCTGGGAGAACACGGTGTCCGTGAGCAGCATGTGTTGCACGGTGTTCGGTAAGTTAGCTACTTGGGAAGTCAAGGCATTCAGACTGTTAAGGCCAGCGTCTTGCATTTTCTCCAGCGGAGACGAGTACATCGTGGAGCCGTCTTCGCGCGATCCGACTCCCATACCTGTGCCCATTCGGCTGCGACTAGTCGACGAGTGCCCACTCGCCATCGCTGCATTCATGCCCTGAGCCTTGTGGCCGCCACTGCTACCGCAGCTGCTGATGCTGCTGTTGGAGTTGGGCGTTGGGCTGAGCTGAGGCACAGTCTGCAATACCCTCCCCTGGCCATGGCCTCCCCGGGGGGGCGCGGCAGGGTGGGCTGGAGGATGACCCGCAGGGTTGCCATGGGCCTCCGATACACCCATCAGAGGGGAAGGGGAGGAGCTACAGTTGGGGGACTGCACTGCAGAGGCTGCTGGAGACGGATTGGACACAGGGCTGAAGTTTTGGTTGATTGGATTCTGCTGAGCGTTGGAGTGCATTGGGGATTTGGCTATTTCTTGCGACACTGCGTGAGGTATATTGGGGTTGGAGGCCTGGTGATGTTTAGCATACAGTGAGGCCGGGGAAGGGGCATGCGGCTGCATCTTGACTGGAGGGTCGTAGCCGGCAGCGAGGGCATGCTGGGAGCTGCGGTGCTGCAGAGCGGCTTGCTTGTGGAGGGAGTGACTCTGTGAGGAGTAGCCAGGGTAGGGGGAGCCGTGGTAACTCTGCTGCACGTTCTCCATGTGCGCAACATTGTTAGCGGCTGCTGAAGCCGAACTAGCCGGGTTGGAGCTGGAGGCCACACCTGGGGAGCAGTTGACTTTAGGATCGAACCCGGCGGTACCGGTTCCGTCGTGGTAGCGCTGAGGAGGAGGGCTGTACATTCCCGATGAGCCCGAAGGAGTGCCTCCCTGTGGGGAGTAGTGCGGGTACTGTGGGGTCATTCGGTGCGCGGCTTGGGGATAGTTCCTATGCTGCTGCCCATGGTGGGCAGACTGGTATCCCTGTCCCTGCTGGCGGAGCTGCATGGCGGCGGTGTTCTGACTCAAACTGTACTGATGCGAGGGAGAGAACGCTCCTGCCTCGCCCCCAGAACCAGCCGTGGCACCGTAGTCCACGGAGTACGGTGACATCATGCCAGGCGACTGTGCCGAGCCCGAGGCGGCGTGGCGGTACTGCTGAGGTATATGTCCATCAACGCCAGGGTAGCCAAACCCCGCCCCGTAGCCCATAACCCCGCCCCTCCTATGCCGTTCCTTTCCGCCCATTGAGAAATAGTAATCCATGGCTTCCTTGCGGTAGGGATTGCCACCGCCTGCGCTGCTGTGGAGGCTAGCCTGGGGGGCAGGAGGGTCCCCCACCCCTCTGGCCCGGCCACTGTACGCCAGCATGTGGGAGGCTTGGCTGGGGTGGGGGTGTCCTCGGTGGAGGCCCGCCTGCTGCATGGCCGTGTAGTCCTCCGCCATGCGGGGGGAGATGTGGGGGTCTGCTGGTTGAGGAGGGTAAGTAGGGCCTCCGCTGCTCCTCCCGCTGAAGCCAGGAGGCAGAGAAGGAGGTGCTGGGCTGTTTGAAAAGTGTTGCATTTTTCTTACTTTTTCAGGGGGAAAAAGTCAATAGTGAAGGCAGCGAGTCCTTCTGTACAGACAAGGAAAATAAAATGGCTGAAACTGACGGTGGAACGATGAAATCTCTTCTTTAAAACACAGTGGAGGCAGATGAACACATCACGGTAATATTCACTTATAGCAGCAAAGAGTCAATGGTGAGGTCAAGGCAGACCATAATATTTATGAGAAGATTCAAGGCAGATGTGTTTTTTTATGTTTATCCTTTTTTCTCTGACCTTCAATAAGGCCTGACAAGACAGAACTTTAAAATGGGGAAAACCGATAAAAAAAACCTATATGTGCATGAACAAGTTCAAAATGAGTTCCAACAGCAAAAAAATACAAGATACACGGATGAGCTGGCTGTTCACATGTTGCTGAAGCAGTTTGGCACAAAATATCTAAACCAGCCGAGATGTTCAATGCTCAAGGTGTAACGTTCTCAAATGGATACTCCGGGCTGTAGTGTCATAAAGGACAGTAGAGTTAAGACTCGAGAGTAGAGATAAGAAGGTGGGAATCGCTAACCCACGTGCAAAAAAGAAAAGGTTCCGGTAACTCTTAAGACAGCATCCTGTAGCAGCGAGCGTGCCGGGCATCACCGCGCTCGGGAGCTCTGTTTGTGACCACGGTGGGGCGAGGACGTTACAGTAACACAAGTCAAGTAGTCATCAAGTTGAAGACCTCCACCAGACAATCCTAGAGGAACACACTCCATGGGTATCTTCATCCGTCTTAAACCTTCAGAGACGCTTCTTCCATTAGTCATTCCTGTCCTAATACTTGTTTGCTGTGTGGACGATCAGTTGGGTGGTAGCAGTCTTTGGTCTCTGTTCGCTAACCGTTTGTTTCTTCTCTGTGCTCTTCAGGATCTCAAGCTTCGATTGACCTCCATACTGTTGGCTTCACTTCTGCTTCGTAACTCCATGTCATCGATATCCTAGAAGTCCACAATCTCCTTTTCAGCTCTGCTTTAGTTTGGGGAGATTATGCTGTGGTTTTTCTCTCTTTCTCCAGTCTCTGCGGGCAGTAGAGTTCATCTTCCCAGGGCTGGCCGGAACGCTCCACACAACGCTGAAAACACACAAAGAAGACCCCCAAAAAAGTCAAGAGTCATGCATGAAAAACACAAGCATAGTTATTCATCCAAATGGCAGAATGGTATAATTTCACTTGTGTAGGAGAAACAACGTACGGTCATTTTTCCAAATTACAATTTTCTGCATGGTTTAGCGTAGGACTCAGTTTGATCCAACATATATGTGGACATTAAACCACTGAAGACAAATGGATAATTCATACATATCCGTTACTAAAATGATCTCCAAAGTTCATTCCCCGTAGCTGTGCCTGCGTTAATTATGAAATGGTTGATAGTGTAATTACATTAGGCTTTGGTGAGTTCCCCCGTCACCAGATTTCCCATAAGGCCACTCTGCCTGCTGTCTCGTGCCAACTCATACTTCATCAGCTGACAATAGTATTATTTATTTATCATTATTTATTACAGCATTATATTTAGATATTTCAACCATATTTGCCCAGGGTCGATGGGAAGTACCTTCACCAAAAAAAGGTAACGTTACAAAACATTTAGCATTCAAACACATATTTTAACAGTAGACCTATTTCCTAAAGGCACACATTTGCAATGTGAATGCTGAATACACAACGTACTGCCCTTGAATTTCTATGCATATCTGTAGGTACATTTTTTTCTCTGTATTTCTCTGTATTTTCATTGCCTTGTTGTACTCTGACATTTATTTTCCATATTTACACAGTACTTCAATCTTGAACAGTCCATAGTACTGAAACAAATAAACAAAATGTCACTAATCTACGGTTAAAAAAGTGAATAAACATGTAATTCGACCCTAGGTGCTACAAGGTGCTCCGTGGACCCAGGGAACTTGTATAAGATCCAGGTGCTTCAGAGTCAGAACCATCATGAAGGTTTGTTCGGCTATATTACTATATTATTCAGCTTTTTTCCTGTTGAATAGTTGTTATTTATAAAGGACCTTTACAGAGTTACAGAGTGTAGTGTAGTTTGGTTAAAGTATATTTAATATGTTATATATATATATATATGCCTAGTACATCATTACCACATTCATCACTAATCATCACAGCCTATGATTAGTGTACTGAAATCCAGCTTCAGTCTCCGAGGTGTTAACTAGATTATGTGTTGTTTTGTTTACTAAAGGCATGTTGTTTACTAGAGGCCTGTTGTTGTTGTTGTTGTTTACGAGAGGCCTGTTGTTGTTTACTAGATGATTGTGTCATTTACTAGATGATTGTGTTGTTTACTAGATGATTGTGTTGTTTACTGGATGATTGTGTTGTGTGCAGTAGGCTACATGGCACACAGGTTATCTGTGGAGGTATGTGTTGTGTTGTTTACGAGACGTTTGCGTTGTTTACTACATTATTGTGTTTACTAGATGTTTGTGTTTGTTTACTTTTGATCATGTGTGCAGTACACTGTTTATCTGTGAATGTATCTGTGTTGTTGTTTTGTTTAAATGAGGGCTGTAGAGGTCTGTT
The DNA here is from genome assembly GCA_900323305.1 of Trachyrincus murrayi. NCBI lineage: Eukaryota > Metazoa > Chordata > Actinopteri > Gadiformes > Macrouridae > Trachyrincus > Trachyrincus murrayi. The sequence continues at coordinate 24,930 of OOFB01027906.1, forward strand.
GTTCCTCCAGCGAATCAGAAGTCAGATAATCACGCAGACGGAGCCTATTAAAGACTACCTACTACTACGTAATACTAACGGATACTATCTAATACTGTTAGAATGAGTATGTATTAAGGACAACTATTGAAGCTTAATGTCCCCGGTGTGTATTAGATATTGGCTGATGCTGTGTGGACAGGATGATAAGGATGTGGGCTCTGTGTCTCACTGATCATCATCACAGTCCTAGTGTCACAACAAATTGAAAATCCCAATAAAATAAGTTAAAGATGGTCTCAATTGACTATCATTTGCACGTTACGTGGCATTAAATTGTATACAAAATAGTTGACTATACGAATTGGCTCCATATATTGGCAGAGGTTTTGTAACATTTATTCATAATTCAATTCAAACATACATCCTCACTTTTCTGGGATCATTGCCATTCACTCGTTTAATGACTAAGATGCATTTTTTTATGAATTCGATTCGATTTAGACGAATTGAATGTGTTTAAATGACGACTATTAAACAGTAACCAGCAGAATAAACAGCAGAATGTCCTCAGTGAACACACCAGAGGTCTGAGTGGACACATCTGGGGACCCAGCGGATTTATCCGGGGGTTTCCATCCCCAAATATCCATAACAGCTGAAGTACCAGCAGACACCCGTCTCCACAATACACACAATAACACACCAATACACACCTAGACACAATACACACCACACAATAACACAGCAATACACACCTATACACAATACACACCTAGACACAATACACACGTATACACTATACACACAATAACACAACACACACCTATACACAACACACACACCTATACACACCTTACACGACTCAGCCGTGTAAGCATGCCATCAGGCCCCTGCATGGTGTTTGCTGGGTAGTCCAGACATAATTAAACACACAGTCTGTGGTCATTTGGTGTAAGGAAGAAAAAAAAAAGCTCAAATTTCCAACTTCTGGCGTGTTTTCTGGGGGGGGGTTCGTAGGTTACCATAATAACACAATAAGACGTTTGTGTCTTCGCTTTGGGGTATTAAAAAAACGCAATTAGCCGCCGAGCTCTGTGTGTGTGTGTGTGTGTGTGTGTGTGTGTGTGTGTGTGTGTGTGTGTGTGTGTGTGTGTGTGTGTTAGCTCGCTAGCGTTAGCCAAGACGTCCTGTTATCCGCTGCTAATTAACTGCGGCTATCTGGCTAGTTAGCTTCCGTGAGCAGCTAGCCTCGTTAGCTCGCCGACGGGACGCGAATTAGTGAACAAAACAGCGGCGACGTGACCCTCGGGGCTCGGAGAGCAGCTTTAGCTCGGAGGGAGAAAATAGGTGATTAGGTGCAGATGTTTCCCCTCTGCAGACTCGGCGGCGGGGGGGCCAGTCTTAAACCGGGTTAGCATATCACGTTTAATAATAGAAACGCTACGGGTGAACAACAGGGAGCCGTCCCTCCACACACCGTTAGCACGGCTCCCGGTCCGGGGCTCCCGGTCCGGACCGGCCGGGCCGGGCTAGCTCGCTTTCCTTTGATCCCGGACGCATACCTGAGACTGTGGCTCCGCGCGGGCCCTCTGAGGGTGGACGGCTGGAGCCCCGGTCTGGAGTCGGCTCCTCCGCCGCCTTCCCTCTCTCTCTCCCCGGCGTCGGGACAACCCCGGCCAGCGGCGGTGGAGTCGGGGGGCCCCGTCACGACAACCACGAATCACAGGCCCCTTTCTTCTGCTCTTCTCTCCCCCCTTTTCTTTTGTCTTCACCTCCAGAAACGATGATGGGAGCGGAACACAACCGGGGGTTGCCTGTGGGTCCCGTATAGGCGGCGAGGTCCATACACCCCCCACCCCCCTCTCTCTCCTCTCTCTCGCTCTCTCTCTCTCCTTTCACACACAGCGGAGGTGAATCCGCGGAGCTCCCGCTAACGCCGCACACACCGCCGCCCTGCGAGCCGCCACTAACACACGCATATCTCAGACGTCCGCCAAGTGAAATCCCGTTTCCCGTGCCTTCATCATCATCAGCAGCAGCACGGCCAATTCGTGTTCCTGTTAGGGCACTGTGTTTTTTTTCTTCTTCTTGCAACAGAAAGACCGCCTTGATAATGCATAGACTCCTATTCCCCTCCCGCACCCCCTCTCCATCACACCCCTAACCTCCCCTCCCTCTCTCTACCCTCTCCCTTTCATTGATTTCCATCTATCTATTCCGTTTAATTATGATATTGTATATGGACGTTGCGGATTGTGTGTGTGTGTCTGTGTGTGTGTGTGTGTGTGTGTGTGTGTGTGT
>OOFB01027909.1:6035-21538 GCA_900323305.1 Trachyrincus murrayi
TAGACACGCCCTCTTTTTATGACTGGAGGGCTGCTATTAACACCCCCCCCCCCCCCCCCCCCCGCCCTCTCCCCCCCCCCCCCCCCCCCCCCCCCCCCCCCCCCCCCCCCTCAACCCCCCCCCCCCCCCCCCCCCCCCCCCCCCCCCCCCAGTGTGTTGTGCATAACACTTTATGGCTGACAACCAATGTACTGCATCAGCTTACAATTTTTAAAGCTAACCTTTGCTACTCACTCTTGCGCACGCACACGCACACACACACAAATACACAAACACACAGAAACACACACACACAAACACACACACACACACATTCATACACAGGTTTGTCTTGTTTGGGTTGTAAAGGCAGTGTTTCTGTAATGAGGCAGGGGGTTGGCGAAAGGTCCTTGAACAAAGCGCCCCAACAAAGAGCAACAGAAATGCCACAGCAGCAGATATACTGACCCTTATGGCTCGGAGCTCTCTTGTGTGCATACTGATCAGGTACTGAAACGGTGGACCAAAGTATTCAAGGTATGCATGTACTCGAGAGTCTATTCGTCAAAGACGGGAAGGCTTTACAAATGGTGCGCTGAAGGGCTGCCATGCTTTTTTTTTACACAGAACCAAAAAAGCGGACATAATGCCCCCCCCCCTCCCCCATGCATTACATAGCATGCCAGCGGTCCGGAATCAGACGTGCACCACAGCAGCGTCAGTGTCTAGCGTATAACATACGCATCGGGCAGCAACATTGCTTTCTAAATAACACATTTACACTTATACTTCAAACGCCAGCAAAGTCGCTGAGCGTCGTATACAACGTGTTTGTGCGATCAGAAAATACGTGGGAGGAGAAATTGAAGAGGAGCAGGGAGCGGTTTGAGGCAGAAAGGTGAGGCGACCTCAGACGTTTGGTTCTTCTAAGTCAATTCCCGCTGGTTTCTTCTTCAGATGTTTAAATCCCCCCGGTGGTGGGTCGCACACATGACACGTCATCAAAACGTCACACCCCAGTCCTGCCGTGCCGGTTCGCCCTTTTTACACGGGCGTCGGTTGGGCTTTGTTGCTGCCTCCGCTGTCGGCTTCAAGGCGGAACAACAATGTCCCTTCACTACCGTGTTTGTACGTTTTATACAGAAGGCGAGGCGGAAATAAAGGCGTAACATTCCCGCCCTAACAGGCTGTGTAAAAGGGGCTAATGATTGAAGTGACATGATTTTAGTACTACATGAGTGCACACACCCGCACACACACACACACACACGTATACAACTACACAATCGACAACATATACAGCACATGGATTTCATTTTCAAAGAACCCACTCGGACCTCGAGGCTCTCACGATCGCTCATGCAAATCTTCCCGGCGACCGCGTGCTTATTCATATTCATGCCGCAATGTGACACACATGAAACACAATATCAATAACCCCTCCATGCTGGGAGTACGGTGACATTTGATTCATGGTTTTGTTTAGTTTTTTTAATCAGTCGCGTTTGGGAAAAACACTTCCCAGACCCGGCGTTATTGGCTGCTGTTCTGTCGCTCTCTTTTCCCGGTACATTAGAGAATCAACAGTGGCTAACATTGTGTGTTCCTTTGTATCAGATGACAACGCCAGGTAATGTGGGGCAGATTGAACACGGTTTAGATTTTCCCCTTCACAAGGGGACTCTCTTTGTCTTTCCGTTTTAATCCCGCTTCTCGAGTTGGGGCATCGGCCTTCTTGGCTTACTTCATTAGCCATGCAGGCGTACGATGATGTGTGTGTGTGTGTGTGTGTGTGTGGGCGGGGGGGGGTTTCTGTTTGCTCTACACGCACACACACACACACGCATGCACGAATGCGCACACTCCGAGCCTGTGAGGCATAGTGAGCAACCAATGAGCTAACACCTGATTCCCGTATGTTCTGTTGCTGACACCCATATCCTGTCTGCTGCTGAACTTTCAGGAAATGCACCCAGGGCAGCGCACCCCTCCGAGACACTCCATGAGGGAATAGCAGGAGTGTTACCGCATGCACGTTTCTGTTGCAGTCGGCACTTTTTTGTTTGTTTGATCAAAACCCACAACCCGAACAATGCGATATTTGCTCCCTCTCCTTCTTTTATTTCCCGTTCCAAGAAAGCTGAGGTTTCCAAAAAAGGTCCAGCGGTCTCTTTTACACGGGAGCAATAAACAGCCTTTCATTCTCCCTGAACCCGTGCACACCAAATCATTTGGGATTGGCGACGCTGTAATACTAATCTGCACTCTGTGGTCACCAACACTGTGTGTAACGTCTCTCTCAGGGCCAGTGGGTCTGTGCTTGATTTCACATAATGCTGCTCTTATCTTGCATACGCTTTGATTTGACTTGAAAGGCACAAAGATGTGTTCCGGATATAGGGGATTTTATATCTTTCAGTCAAAGAGGGTTCAGTGTCACACGACTTTTTAAAGACGAGAACATCATGCAAAAGGCACTTGTTAAGGACGTCAAACAGGCAGTCGTTAAGTGTACTGTTCATGGATGCTTGTTGATGCTTCTGTTACTTTCAATTCAAGTTTCCCCACACGGGACTCAGCTGAGCGGGGATCCCTGCCGAGTGGCCGAGGCCTAAACACACACTGACATTTCAGTCCCCACTTGTCAGTCTCTCCCTTGGTGGGGAAGGAGGAAAAGGTAGAGTGGTCCAAACTGCCACAACCATTACAGTCAGAGTGCTGCTCACAGGGAACTATTTTCAACGTCTAGAATCTTTCTTTTTTTTGGGAGGGTGGGAAGAAATAATAAATAAGAATTGGCACTCGCTCCCCCAGAATGATCATTCAGTGTTTCTTTTCAGTTGCCCCTGACATTTAAATGCTAAATGATCTAGCATTTGTGTACTGAATGACTGAAGTAGATTATTTTGTATTTTCCTTGCTTCCTATTTTGACCGCGACGGGGGCGGTTTGTATTTTAAATGTCTGGAGAACAATCCATCAGCACGGTGACATTCTGAAATACTACATATTGCACCACCAGCACCCACAAGCTATCAGTCAAATCCTCACGGATTCCTTTTTTATTTTTTTGCTGAGAAAACTTTAATTGGCAATATTCTGGAACAACCGAGAGTGGATTTGAATTTGCTAGCTAGAGGCTGGTTTTAATAATTACATAAATTATATAATACGTAAACATGAAGTTGTTGAATAAACATGGTGACGTTGTCTAGCAGGCATGTGTGCTGTGCTGATACCAAGTGCTGCTCTGGTGGAATGTGGTTCCTCACAAAATGAGTGGACTAAAGCGCTTTGCGTTTCTACCACTTAATGAATGTAGTCAACTTTAGTCAACGTGAGAAGAAATAGGAAAAAAACACCAAAGATGGTACATTTTCAGTTTGGAACTAATTGGAGACAAAAAATGTTGAAATGTCAGCTAGTCCATCATAAGGACTTATTTTTCAGCCTTGACTTTGATTAAGCAGAAATACCATTTGAAATGTGAACTTTCTGCTTCATTTTGAAAACAGTTGATTTAATTGACATTCACAGTTGATTTAATTGACTCAAACCGTATGGCGAAACATATTTTACTTTCAACTTCAATCTCCTGTCATACTTTAACAAAAATATTTTCTCTCAAATATAAAAAGAAGGATCCCAGAGGGAGAATACAGAATAGTGAATAAGCACATTGAAAAGGTGAAAGCTTGATTTTATTCTGTATTGTGTAATAAGTGATGCTCACCTTGTTCGCCCAGCAAATGGACCAGCCTTTTGATTTGAGAATTTCAATGAATTAGCCTTTGTCACAAATGTCAGCTTTAACTAATATCATCTGCCATTGTGTCTTTTAGGAGCCATGTTTCTCAGTTCAACAAGAACTAATGGGTTAGAAATACATGGTCATGGTTAGGTATTACTTAGTCCCACAAATCAGACCTTTGAATAAATCAAATGTCTGATGGGCATGTGTGTAAACCAGGCGTGTCTTTTCCGTTCAATCATTTTGTGTTGCTGGGGACGGGATTCTGTAAGTACTGGGGACTACTCCACTATAGTCGCAGTAAAGTAAATGAAACTCTTCCCCCCAGTGGGAAGACATGTCAAATCATCCTGTGTGGTCACCTTCTTAAACATAGTTACTACGTCGTCAGATATAGACTTCTTCAAATATTCGTCTGTAAGATCTACGTTGTCATTAGGAAATAAGCTTATTGCCTTTTTTGAGATAAGTCAGGATCTTGTTCCTCGTGCAGAAATGTGGCAGACTCCACACAGAAGTTATTTTATTTATTTATTTTACAATGACGGACAACAGTGTCTAAAAACGTCAAATAATCATAACATATCACAGAGGGATTTATCCAATACACACCTGCCGAACATCTTGTCAGGAAAATGTGAAGTATATAAAAATGCATACATCTCAAAGTCAGCTAATGAATTTGGAAAGACTGTTTTGTGTAGTTTGTACTTCCTCAAAGTCCGAAACACCGTAGCTTCATTCAGTTGCACCGTTGGCATAATGTGAGTGTACGGTCATTGGTCACCCGCTTAGCTACCACGAGGAAAAATAGACTCCGCCCATTAAATCGGCTTAAAGGAGTAGGAGGAAGTCAATAGACTACAATTACATTAGTTTGCATGATTGATTTCATGGAACATCGTGCTTAATGCACACCTTGATAACCCTTAATAACATGTTTAGAGTTATGGATGGTTATGGATTTCTGTTGTCCATCACTTGAAAAATAAAACAAAAAACATCTGGGTTACGAGATTATGACTGGACTTTTACATCTGCCACATCATCAACAGTATCCCAGTTGCCAATCAAATTATGTAAAGCCCTATTCAAAAGACAAAGCAAGTGTGTTGTCCACACACACACACACACACACACACACACACACACACACACACAGACACACACACACACACACACACACACCTAACCTTGTTGTAGAAATGAGATTTCATCCATTTTAGGGGTTTCAAATTACAGTTTCAGTTTTGTTGTTAGTGCTCAACAAAATATAAAGATCCAGAATGGCAAAATATGTGTATTTGGCAGTTAAATATTTATTTTGAGTATTTTGAGTTAAATATCAACCTTATTCAGCCTCACATGCCAAAATGATTTGATGTAGGCATGTGGCCTTAGCCTTTTGCCTGAGTGGGCTGACTAATTCATTCAAGTGATATGAGTTGTCATTTCACATTTAGAAATAATACTTTTTTGCTCTATTATATTGTAAATGTACCCAGGCATGAGTGGCTTTTAAAAATGTTTTTATGATCTTAGTTCAAATAATACATTTTTTTGACATTGCATTTTGTATGCTTTTAGTTGTGCCCCTTTCCATAATGAATATTCATCCACCAACTTGGCTGTTTGTGTCTAATGGATAACTCTGTGATAACATGTCTGCAACATGTCTGATTGACAATGCATTTATTAATTACTACTTGCGATGGTATTGTTTTTATCATTGCTATATACAAGCAAATATGCAAAACCTATCTAAAATAGAAGAATGTTGACATCAATATATTTCAGCTGCCATTACATTGAATCTGTTGTTCTGCAGAATGCTAGTTTTTATATACTGTAACTAGGGACCCATTCACATATTTGCATGGCTCCTGGAGAGCGAATGCAGAGCTGGAGGGAAGCCTCTACAGTTTGGTTGTTGGGTAAACACATTTATTTGAGCAACAATGTGATGCTGGGGCTTTGCTGCTTAGCTTGTGTCATCACACAAGCACTGGACTGCAACTGCCTGCTATAGGCACATTCATTATTATTGCTCTCCATAAGGATTATACATTTCTGTATACATGTATTTGTCCATTAGATGAATCGCGTTTACTGAATGAGGTCGAGGAGTGCTAGTCTTTTTGCTTAGCGATAAGGAGATGAGGCTAGGTTGCTACCTTGTTTATTGTTTGAATTGTATGTATAACCTCTGCCCTACTGGCATCCTAGCCCCACTATTCTGAATTTGAATGTGTTTTGGTTTCTCTGGTCTTGCATCATAAAATCTGTTTGATTTTCATTTTATATTTTAGTGGATAGGTTATTTTGCATGTGGCTATGAATGTTGAGAGTGCAGCTTTCTCTATTTGAGAGGTCATCAGAGGTAAAGTCACATGTCCTCTGTCACATGCTGCCTCTTATAAAAGCACACGCTCGTCATTCTCTCATTCTCTCCACTTTCAATGACTCGCTGTGTTTCACACAGACAAGAATTCAACACCGACAACAGAGCTACTATGTCGGGGTACCATTGGGATTCTGAGAAAACGGCAATTACAACGTTACTTATTTGAGGAAAATTAAAGACAACAATGGCTGATTTGTTTGCCTGCCCAGTAAGCACATAGTTCTAACCAGCAGAATGTTCTAACCAACGCAAATAAAGTCCCATCTTCCATGCAATTTACTTTAAGTCATTCAGCTGATCTGCTGCTCTGGTCAGCAGAATCCATCTTTATAATCGATTGAATTATCATACTTTTCTTTACAACGTCCGTTTTAAGCCAACACAGGGGAGTTTTTCAGTGGGAGGGAGGAACCAGACATGCCAGATGTTTTAAAAAGCAAAAGTATGATGGAAGAACGTGAAGAGGAATTCTGTGTTCTCTATTCCCTTTGTTGCAATGTCTCTTACGAGAGCCATGGAGGTGTATACAGCACAGAAGTGTCTGTCCACAAGTATCATCGAGCACTAGATAGATGACCATTTTAAGCAGGATAAGTCATTCTTAATTAGGTGTAATTGAGTTAGGAATTGTCATTTAATTGTTTGTTCCCAGAGAAAGCTGGAACTCAGTGGGCATAAAATAAACCCAGGAGATATAGTGATCACATGGTCGGCGTAACTCAAAATACTGTCTCATTTATTTCACATCTCTTCCCAGCATTCATTTGGATTCAAATTCAATTGAAACTTATTCAGAATACTAATAGTTAAAATATATTATATCTATTTTCCCTTTGTTTGCCTGAATACAACTGCTGCTTCTGTGACAGCCATATTGAATTGCAGCAAACTACAGAACACATTTACACAATTACGCGTACTTTCTCGGGAAGTCAAGCAATTTCCATTACGTTAATATAAAACACTTTTATAGTCAAAAGACTATGCTAATCCGCAGCAGTATTGCACTGCTCTCCCATTTGCCCTCGTTAATAAGTCATAAATCATAAAATGTCATTAGAATGGAGAAAAAAACAAACCTTTATATGGCGTGTCAAACCTTGACTGTATAATGTGACAGGTTTTGCCTGGGCCATGTTGCACGGGAGACCCACTCTAACTATAAAAGGGACACATCAACAGAATGGTTCCCCTGCCTCATACATTGATCTTCTTTGTATTGCTCATGGGGAGATGAGTTCTTACTTGGACTTCTCAGACAGTGGGGTAATTGCATTGCTCTGACTTTGGCGGAGCTAATTTGCCAGGTAATTTGAAGCGAGCAGGATAAATTGCCCACGCTCTCCCAGGTCATCTGTTCCCTGGAATAATGGCAACCACTAACCTTGTGAGCATAACGGAGCGAGGTGGAAGCAGCCACTCCAGTTGGTTTGTATAAGCCTGAGTGTCAAGAGCTTTGCAAAGCAGACTTACAGAACAGACAACTGGGGAGAGGTTTACAGTACACATGAATACTGTACATGGCTAAAGACTCCAAAGATCAGTAAATGATTGCTCATGGCATATCTGGGATACCTGTGGGTAATGTTTATGTATTTCCCTCTAACTACATTGGTAAAGAGTACAATACATGCATACAAATTAACATGGACATACTGTACTTCCAGGTATGACAATGTAAAATGAAGATGGATCGTTTCTTGTGAAGGATGATGTAGCATATGCACTTGCTCTTATGGGAACTATAGCAACCGCTGGGTGGGGCTTTTTGGGCAGGTGTCTGGGAGTCTTTGGATTATGGGGGTTGAGCGGCGAGCAGCTAGTGCGAGTCGTGAGTGTAAAAGAAAAAGGACAATAAAGCTTAACTGTTTTCACTGATATTGCGTGGTCCGGTACCTTTCTATGGTTCTAAATGCTTCATTGGTGTCAGACGAGTGGATCACGACTGGGAATCCACACCGGGGGTGAGAAGCCTTCGAACCACCAGCAGCTTGCTATGGAGGCGCGAGGCCCATGGTACAACAGGAGATTCGGGAAGACGATATCAGGAGGATGAGGAGCCGGTAATACAGCCAAGCAGCAGACGGGCAGAACGACTGGATTATCTCCTGGAGGAAACAGAACACTTCCTAGCCGAACTAGAGATGGAGCAGACAGGTGCGAGACCCTCTATGACTATCCGTCACAGCATTCCTGTTGCTGCTGTGTGAGACTGAATAGCTAACATCAACTCGCCGCCCTGGAACGGAGAGGAGGCACAGAGAAGGGGAAAGTTGTCGCATTCGCAAACAACCCCTTATCTACCCCTTATCTTATCTATAAGTCCAGTTGGGAGATCTTCAGAACTCAGTTCCAGATTGTGAGTGAACTCAATAGACAAAGCTATGAAGATAAAGGGGCTTAATTGGCTGTCAGTTTAGGGGGGATGCTATGTCTGTGTTAGCTAGCCTACCGAGAATGAGGCGATGCGATTATTTCATGCTATGCGAAGAGCTAGCCCTCCGCTATGGAGAAGAAAACCAAACTGCAGTATCTACGATTCAGTTCAAACACAGAGTGAAGAGAGCAAGGCGAGTCCCTGCCGCAATATGCGGGTGAGGTAGAGAACCTGTTCCGTCTAGCTTACCCCGGTGCTGACTATGAACTGCAACAACGGATGATTACGGAACAATTTATTGATGGGCTGAACGACAGTGAAATGAGAGTACAGGTTACACTCAGACGCCCTGCGACATGGTGAGAGAGGTTGGCATCGTCGTCCCATCATGCAATTGGGTATTTGTGACACTGAAGGAGGCCCTAGTCACCCCCTAAGTCCTAGCCTACCCTTTACCAGACTGCCCCTTCATACTGGATACGGATGCGGATACAGCCAAGCCCTTAACCAGCCTGAGCGCAATTACTGTGTGATGCGGCGTGAACTGTTAGCAGTGGTGAAGACTACGGGGCATTTCCATCCCTACCTGTATGGCCAGGCATTCACAGTCAGGACAGACCACGCCTGCTCGGTGGCTGGAACAGCTCAGCCAATATCACTTCCAGATTCAGCACAGAGTGGGGAGGCTTCATGGAAATGTGGATGGCCTTTCCCGCCGCCCATGCCTGGAGACCAACTGTCTACACTGTGTGATGTGGGAAAAGAGAGAGGAAGAGCATCACTCACTGCGGGCTGTGGAGTAGGTTCCTGAGGGGTTGGAGAGTTTAACGTCGAAAGACCTGGGTCAGATGCAGGCTGACAACAGTGAAATGGCCGAAGTCCTGGTCAACGGGTCTTCACAAGGTTTGGTATGCCTGACGAAATCCCCAGCAACCAGGATCGCAATTTTGAGAGTCAAGTCTTCAGAGAGATGTGCCGTCTTCTACACATCCAGAAGACATGCACAACGGTGACAAGATGGTAGAGTGGTACAACCGCACCCTCCTGGTTCAGCTGTCGCTCTTCGTCCAGAAGCACCAGCATGACTGGGATGACTACTACAGTTGTTGATGATGATGGCGTATCGAAGTGCTGTGCACCAGAGTACAGGTTGCACTCCAGCTTCAGTTATGTTTGGCCAAGAACTGCACACTGTGACGGAGCTCCTGTTTGGGTGCCCTCCTGGAGAAGAGCTGGGACGTGTATGTCCAGTGCATTCATGAGCGGATGGAAAGAGTTCACGAGTTTGCTCGAAACCACGTCCAAGGAGAATCCAAAACAGTACGATACTCCCACTCATGGATGGCCAAGTGACCATGTGTGGCCACACTGCCCCTGGCGCCAGAGAGGAATATGCCCCAAACCCTAGTCATTGGGAGGGGCCCTGCACTATACAGGAAGCCCTGTCCGATGTAGTGTACCGGGTACAGAAAAATGGCCGTCGGAAGAAAGTGGTGGTCCACCAAGAAGTCTAACTCCATACAGAGGAGGAGAGAGAGAAGTTGAGCCAGAACCACCAGGGCTCTACACAACGGCGGACGACATCCAACCAGACCTTGGAGCAGGGGCGACGGCAGCTTCGGATGGATCGGAGACAGAGGCACTTATGTGGATAGAAATGAATATTTACAGATTTGCTTGGTTCATGTATCTTTATCCTTGTGTACACGTTAACGCGACGTGGAAGTATAAATGCAGGCAGCTCTGCAAAGATCCACGCTACGCAAAACTGTGAATTCAGTAGCACACCCATAATTAGCGTTATGAGCGACACCTGTGATTGTCCTACGATGACACCTCTGTGAAAAGGGTCTCTTGATTAGTAACTTAATTGTGGACTGAAATACCTGGTTACAGTGTTGGTGTAAATGTCACACCTTTGTCTACACAGTAAACCCTGCATGCTTTGTTCTTAGAACACCAATAAAGGTGATTGCACACTGCCCCCAACAAATGCAGCGACGTCTGTGCCGTGCCTGTTGGTGGCTGTTTTTGACAGTTTGTAACTGCCAACTTCTCTAGTCGGGTGTTGGGTGTCTTTAACATATTCAGCCTTGGAATATTCTTACCGTTTAGTGAGAAAAATCACCATGAGAAATATAATGAGTCATGTTGGTATTTGGACACACATATACTGCCATTATATGTCATATGCCATACCATATATCCCATTGATTCTCAAGACATTAGTTACTGATAACCCTCATAGGAAAGTGCAATTTTTATGAAGCAATTTCCAGTCACACATAGTTATGCTAAAACGCATTACCTTGAAAGTGCATGGCAGCTATAAATTACCAAACATCTAATTTCAACAACTCAACATATACATTTGTAGACATAGCCTAATAAAAGGAGAGCATGTTCTTATTTGAAAAAGCTGATGCAGACTTCCAGTAAGGGGGTACATTCAAATTAAAATTGGCTGGTGCAAGAGATTGGGGCACAATGCATATTCAGATGCTAATGCTAGACATTTGTCTGGGAAGCACTGGGCCATATAATTTGACTTGTGTGAGCCTGTCCTCAGTGCCAGCTTGGAATGGAAAGGAGGAAATTAAATGTTTATGAGATTATGCAATATATATGTATATACACAATTTGGAGCGCTTTGTGAAACTCAGCATTTCATTTGAAGCCCCCAACCCAGCTGCCAGACTGCCTGACACCCACACAATCAATAACAATGATCTGGCTGGATGTCCGAGACAGAGAAGACGTGAATTAATAAGTTTCCCAGATATTTCAGTCAATGTATGTTGAGGTTTACAAATTGGATTTGTAGTGCCAAGAAAGTTTCATTACATTCAGCATTTCCACAAGCATCAGGCTAAGAAACTAGTAGTAAAGAGTACAATATATATATATATATATATATAGAGAGAGAGAGAGAGAGAGAGAGAGAGAGATGTGTTTGTGAGTGCCTGCACACGGGTATGGTCTGTTTTGTGTGACTGGTAATAAAATCAGAGGACATTCATTTACATATGTATCGCATTGTTGTGTGCAGACGTACACAGTAGGTATGTGTGCGTGCGTGTGTGTGTGTGTGTGTGTGTGCACACGTGCACATCGCTGTACCCCCGTAGCCAGCGCGGCCTGATAAATCTGGCTCCAGATGTGTGTGAAGTCTATCTCTGGCAGTGAAGAATGTTGGCCCCCTCTTCCACTTTATCATGGGCAGGCAGCTCTGACAGAATCTCTGACACAGAAACCCCTTCTAGAAGGGAAGTGGGGACAGCACGGGCATAATTAGAATTAATGTGGGGATGTGGAATAAGGAAATGAGCCATCACAACACAGATCAGCTCTTTATTTCAATTTTATGCTTCACTCGTTGGATTTCAAGGTCCATAATAGATGGGTGTAGGACAAGCGGCTTGAGCCCTGAAAAAAAACTCTGTCACTATATGTTCCTGAATGCAGCGACCAAAGAGGCGTGGTAAACACACTGCGTTTGTGTGGAAAAGTGGTGCGTTTGTGTGTGTGCGCGTGTGTGTGTGTGTGTGTGTGTGTGTGTGTGTTTATAGATGGGACATTTCTCAACCAAGCTTTCATTTCAACAACAAAGAGATGAAAGACGTGTTATGTACAATGGTCTAGATTTTACACATATACACAGGCAAAAACGTGATGAAGAGTTAGGTTTGTTATGAGATTGGCTGTGAGATTCTGAGTTCATTGATCACCACAGCGTGCCAATGAAGACGAGAGCTGAACAATAATAACAATAACCCTCCAAAGGGTTTGGTGTTGGTGCCACATGCCAGACCAGAAATATTTAGTTTTGGATGGTTGTGTTATTATTGTTATTATTTAGTAAATATGATCGTTGTTATTTGAGCAGGTAGAAAACATCAACTGTCATTTTTTTACACACACATACATATATATATATATATATATATATATATATATATATATATATATATATATATACACACCGTATATATAATATATTTGAGAATAGATAACTATTGTGTGTATTAGCAGTATGTACAATTCTATATTAACATGCTTTCAGTTTCAATGGCCAATATATGTTATGATTTAACTTTAAAAAAATAGACCTTCCCCGACTCTCTCCGTTGTGTAGAAGAGTGATTTATATTATATTAGAACCGATTTCTATTATATTAGAACCGATTTCTATTATATTAGAACCGGGCCGGTTTTTTGCCGGGAAAAAGGAAGGAGGTGACGTCTAAGTGCAGATAATAGCAAAAACGTCTCTTCTTTCAGAACCTTTTGATTTGTAAATGTTATGTGCATTATATCCACTCACGTCACTCCCATTGTCTGCAAACTAACGTTTATTTATGATTATAACTAACATTTTATGATTGTCATTGTCTCAAGGCTGCAGTTCACTTCTCAGCCAAAGGGGTCAGTAATGAGAAGGAATTTCTGAATCTTACACATAGTCCCTTTAAGTATGTTGTGGAGTGTGTGTGGTTGGTGGCTGGTTTAAGCAGCCTCACCTGGCCCAAGTCAGTCTGATTAGGCTCTGGGGCTGAGTGGGGCTGCACACCTGTGGTGCATTGGAATAATCAAGGCCCACAGGATAAACCAGCCATCGCCACACACACTCACAGAGAGTTCTGACATGTCAGCAGGTAACGCCTGCTCTGTCTGTAACATTTTACCAACCTTGCCAAATCAAACTGGTGTGTCAAGCATGTTCAACATGTTCAAACTGGTCTTGTCTTGGTGTTGTCTATATGTGGTGCCTGGGTATCACACAATGCAATTTACATGGAATGTATATCATATTATCCTTTCATAGCACACATATGTTCTATTTACACTAAGGAAAGTGCCCACATACATTTTCAAAGAACGAAGATCAAACAACAGACCAAATTAATGAAATGGTGTATGTGTTTGTGTACACGGGTAACTATTCCACCAGTCCTCAATGAAGAGATAAGATCATGACTGTAGGTGAGCTGCTACATTGATCTCAACCTATTAGTGCCCTTATTGTTCATACAAGATGACTGTGAAAAGAGGAAGCCCCGTTTACTGTTGTAAGAAACTAATGACTCAAATGAATGTGCTTCAGCTTGACCTGCACAGACATGAATGTGACCAAGTGAACAAAATGAACTACCAAACAATTAAATGATCATACTTTTAACCACCAATAGTAAAGCATTTGGTGAAGACATTAAGACATTAACATACAAGAACGTACAAGAACTAAGCTTCCTCACCATTATATTTAAGAGAAACAGTGGGGTGAAGTGTGTGCAGGTACATATGTATGAGAGTGATCACAGCCCTATTAATATTACAGTTATGCCTGAGTCAAATCTGAGTTAACGACCAAAACGCCAGCAGAGAGACTGTCTCTATTATTATTAATATTCCTTTCAAAACCCCGGTGACGAGGGGGAAGCTAAATGTACTCTCTATAATGTCGAAATCTCAATGTCTTTAATCCTTTCGGCCCTTACTTGCTGAGGTCATACTCGGTTTGATTTTACTCCACATTTCAAAATTAGGGGTCATTGTTGCACATGTGTATGGCGCTGAAACCCCTGGGTCATGTAACAATACTGCTCAATCATCTGGAAGGAGAGGGAAGGAGAAGGGACAGAAATACCACAAAGCATAGAGAGAGATAGTGTGAAAGTGAGCTGGAGGGAGGCAGAGAGGTGGGGAGAGGGAGAGAGGATAGCTCTGACTATACCAGATAACTCAATAATTAAATTTGCCTTTTCTCTGGCCCGAGCAGAGTCAATAGGATTAATCTAAATAGAGTGAGTGGGAACCATGCTAAGGGAGGAGCACAAAGTATTCAGAAACACGTCTCAGCTGACAAAGGTAGAAATCCCTGACACAAATGTGCGTCAATAGACACCCTTGATGGGACCTTTACTTTAAAAAAAAAATAGCTTGAGCACTTTGCTTTACACACATTTCCTCCTCGTTCATCAATGGGTGTTTTAGCAAGGACAAGCCAGCAAGGTGCTTCTGTGATACATTTCACAAATCCCACAAGGAACCGCTCAACCGCTCTCTCTGTTTTTACCAAATTTGTCCTTTGGGTTACTGGTGTGCTAAATTCCTTTCCAGACAGAGCAAAATACATAGTCTCTACATTTGTGTGTGTCTGAATTTAATTATCCATTTTCAAAACTAAATCAAAATTAGTCTTTGGACCAAAAAAAGCCTGCAGATTTTATTCCTATTCTAAAGTGATGGGAAACCGGCGAACAGAGAATTGCATTTGAAAGCTTGGCCATAACGTTTGTTTGAGAAAGGTAGAAACTATCATGTGCTTGAGCCAGGAACCAGGACTGACCCGGAGAGGGCACTGTACTTATCCTTGTTCCCAGAGTTCCAAGGGCCAGTGGCTCCAAGGGGCCCCCATGCCTCCTGTCTGGGCGTGATCCAAAATGCTATCCATCAGCTAGCATGTCTAGCATCCGAAAGAAGCTAGCATAATGGCACACGGACTACATTAAGATATGTGTTTATGGACTGCCATGTTGACAGCTTTCCCTCACGCATTCAATAGAATCCAGTATATGTCAACAAGGTTGTTTATGGTGCCTATGAAGACGCCCTGAAAGTGGTTGATGGACAGGACTTCCCATTGGGGCCTCAGACACGATGAACGAATAATAACTATGAATAAATAATACAACAATAATAGATAACTAAAGATGAACTTCAATTTAATGTTCAATTTATGGTTGATCATCACATTGTCTCAGTAATAAGAAGCCCATAAAGGCCATAATATTAGGCTTCCATGCCCAGAAATGTGCTTCTCTTTTTCCAGCCGTGGTTGTTGGTTTTGTTCAGTTTTTTTTGTGTACAAAACAACAATTAGAAAAACTAAAGATAAACATCTGCCCCCCCCCCCCCCCCCCCCCCCCCCCCCCCCACAACCCCCAAAAAAAAAAAAAAAAAAAAAAAAAAAAAAAAAAAAAAAAAAAAAA
>OOFB01027943.1:11155-21307 GCA_900323305.1 Trachyrincus murrayi
CTTCTCCCGCCTCTGTTGATAAGATACAAACGTGTGTGTTGGGGAGGGGCCCAGAGGTTCGAGTCTTTGAGACACAAGGCAATTTCGATAAACTCAAAAATGTGGACAACCCTGGACAAAGCCGGATCAGTAATTCTGTTTTCACGTAAACAAAACAATTCTATTCTATTATTTACAAGTTCACCGTGAAAGGCCTTACCTGAATAACTGGCTTCTCTCCGGGAAGCGAGAAACTAAATTATTGATATCGACGCGGTTGTGTTTAGCAGACCTAGAGCTGTGTTCGCTTGCTCCTTTTGCGCGGGAAGCACACGGGGATACAAAAAGTATATATAAAATAATAACATATAAAATAAAGTGGAGAACTCCAACACACAAAAAAGAGCAACGGGGCACTTCACGAATGAGACACTGATGAAGACGAGATTCAAGGAAAGGGATTAAAAATGACGTCGCCTCCGGTTACCGGGTGAAACAACCGTCCCCGTAACCCCATTTCCACCGCCAGGACATACAGGTCAGCGCTTCTCTGTACCAATCCTAACCGCTATATCTTCCTAGCTTGCGTACGTGTAGCTACAGAACCGCAGTACCTGGTTGCTGTGGCGTGTAGGTGTCACGTTATGTTTGGTAGTCAGCCAGTGCTGAAGCTTTTCAGTGCTCAGTTTAACCCTGTGTTTCTCTGTGTGACCTGATAATAAAAGACTTGAATTGCACACATACCATATATACGACTAATGGCTATTCCCCCCCGTTCGTTGGGAGGTCTGCAGCGGCCGACAGTGATAGCATGCACACGGTATAATGAATTGCATTTATCCAGCCGCTGATAAGGCCCGGCGGCTGGCCGATTACCCGCTGCTTGGGTAAATGATTCATTAAGAAGATTGTGTGCACCTGTGACACCTATTCCCTGCACCGCGTGTGTAACAGAGAACATCACGCCACACCAGCTGTGATCCTAATGTGTCCACGCGCCTCCGGGACACAACAGAGAGCTCTCGCGGTCTGACTCGTTTGTCTTTCATACGACTGGCTGATTTACACCCACGCAGACATTTGCATACTTGGTGGTCGGGGTTGCGTTTTTGTCAACACTTATACAATTAAGAATGAGGAACAACACAGTACATGTGGAAGTGGAGGATTTGAGAGAAGCAATTTGTCGTTCATTCTCCCGGGAAGACTATCAACTCGGCCACTTCATTATTCTAGCACTATTGCTGTAGAATTCTTCATTTTGTTGCATTGTTTAAACGGCAATAACTCATAAACACATAAGCACTGCACTGTACTTAGCCGTCAGCGTTTTGTAGCTTGAATATTAATTGTTGGCTTTGTATAAGAGCGTCTGCTAAATGAAGTGTAAATAACAGTCAGTCAAACATAACTGCTCTAAAGTCCACCAGACTCACAGTGGACCCCAGTGTTTTAAACTGAAATAGTTTACATAAAATACACCATCATATGAGACTCCTAAACCCCAAAAGATGTAAGAAGTCTGCTGCTTCCGGAGCCACACCCTGGCTCAAGCAAGCCAGGGTGTGGCTCCTATGGAACCCGATGTGTCGGTTTTTTCTAAAACCTTTACGACTGTCACGACTGCTCAGATCCCATTTTTTTTAAAACTCGTAGGCAGAAGTTCTCCTGCTAAAACGGGGGGTCTACTTTTACCCTTTAACAAAGTTCACACTGAGACACAAACGCAAGGGACCCACCACCACCGCCCTGTGGCACACCACGACGAAGATGACAAGTTACACCTTAGTTAACTATGATTGTCACACTTCACCCGTCTTAACCGTCCATTCTCTCCCCTGCCGATGATACCTGAATCCACCATCCGGAGCCTAAATGAGGACATTGCCGAGGGCCATCACAATACAGACAGGAGCTACCTCCTGGAATATGAAATAATATGAAAATATAAAATTCACTGCACTGTACTTTGCCATAAGCATCGCCTTGGGCACCTGGACATTCCCATAAATACATTCTGTTCTATCTCATTCTGCGCAATTATTTTTAGATTATCATATTTTATATTTTTCAAACAAGCACGATCCAAAGGAGGTGCCATGAAAGCATGTTATCGTGCATGTGACCAATAAACTTTTATTTGATTTCATTTTGTGACAACACCAAATGGTTTCTGCTATATCTCCTGCTGCTCTTTCCTGCTGCTTTTAACTCAAGGTAAGAAACACTGATTTCTCTGGACACTCCCCCATATCAGGTAACCTTTCATCATTGGGTCTAGTGTGGCCGAACAATAAAACTGAAAAATTAAATGCCAGAAGCTCAAAACATATTCTTTAGTTTTTTAACAATTATTTGTGTACCAGAATAATGAATGCGTTGTGTATGTCGCA
This sequence comes from Trachyrincus murrayi, assembly GCA_900323305.1. NCBI lineage: Eukaryota > Metazoa > Chordata > Actinopteri > Gadiformes > Macrouridae > Trachyrincus > Trachyrincus murrayi. The sequence continues at coordinate 13,528 of OOFB01027943.1, forward strand.
TTGTGACAGCCAATCAGAGGTGGAATGTTGTAGCTGTAACTGCGGGTATTTCAAAACTGAACCATGTGACTTTATCGCTGATGATGATGATGATTATTATTATAATTAATAATAATTATAATAATAATAAGTACTATAAACATGCCACATTATATAACTTTTGACCGTGTAGTTTCCAAGAAATTCATGATTTGGCAAGAAAAATAATTGGCAAAAAATATAAAATAATATCAATGATTACAATAGGGTCCTACAAAGTAGCGTAGGACCCCTAATAATTCTAATGCAAATAATGATGATAATAATAACAAAAACTCATCTATCGCTTCCAACTGCTTGGTTATTTACGAGGTTTTTTCTCTCGAGCCCTAAATTACAAAGCTATGAACTCAGATATATCCTTTGATTGGTTGATTGTATTGACGAGTCTGTATAGTTATGCACGTGTAGGTTGGAAAAGCGATGGGTGACGTTTTCGCACAATAAGGAACATTTGCGAGATCTTTGGCACCAATGTTCAGATTTATTCCATCTTTTTTTTTTTTTGACAAGAAGTGAACAATATACAAAAATATCAGTACCAAAACGTTCACAGTGTCCAAAAAGGCAGTGATGAAAGTCACAGATGGGTGTGTGTGTGTGTGTGTTTTTATATATTTGAAAAGCAAATTCACTTGTTTGTCCATGGATGTTATTTAGCTATTAGTTTATGTGATGGGTTCCATAGCATAGAATGGTTGCCATGCAGTAAGAGCAAGACGCCTTGGCTAACCTCACAAAGTGAAACACGAGTCTCGCCATATTTGTCAAACACATAAGCACATGCACACGCACACGCACACGCACACACACACACACACACACAGGACCGCTACTTGGGCTCTTGCTACATAATAATTTAAAAAGAATTGCCTATTCTTAATTCCTCCATTGGTCCTTCTGCTCTTGGTATTAACAACGTAGCTTATCTTCCCCATTCACTTAAAGGTGCTGTAGGTAAGATTTAAGAGCTATTGGCGAGGAGGCTTCCTATGACCTCGATACCTATTTAGGAAGCTTCCTTGTTAGGTACCTACTTTGTGAAAGTGCCTGCCTCTGTATGAGACCATTTAGATTTTAGCCCGTTCCCGGCTCATTTCTGACCAATCAGGGCATCTCTTCCGTGACTGGTTCACGGAATCAATCTTGCTTGTCAATCACAGGGGACAGAGAGGGAGGGGGCGTTTTTTTTGGTTGTTTAGCTTCAAAATCTTTCTGTCTTCCAAAATCTTTTTTCTGCTCAACTATCCGATCTTACCTACCGCACCTTCAACTTTAACCATAACTTTAATACACAAAATGTATGCTACATACATTTTGTGTTATGCTACATACATCTCACAGTAAAAACAAAACAAAACGTGAATACAACCAATAGCTGGTTGAACAGGAGGGGAACGACTTGCTCGTGTATAGTGCCTTTAAATTCAATTAATCATCGTGTGCTGCTTTTTTTGGCTTGGAAAGCAACTGTATCCGTATGTGAATAGGGGCTGATTGCATAAACGCACACGCACGCACGCATGCACGCACGCATGCACGCACGCACGCATGCACGCACACACACCAATGCCCAGTTTTGTTGATGAATGCCTTTCACGTGATTAACGGCGAGACTGTGATGTAATACTAATAATAGAGGTTGTGATGAGGGGCTCCACCTCATCACAACCTCCCGTTGACATCAACAATGGATAACAAAACGGGACTTTGTGGTAAATGTTTCTAGCGTTGAATCGTACATCGACACAACAAAACGCCAAACGTGTGCTGCGGTCCCGCCACTAAAAACCGCGTGTTTTAAAAGTTCAGCCCATGTCACGAATGAAAATAAAACAATAAAGAAGCAAAAAATAAAAAACATTGGCCCAGGTTAAACTCTGGCCAGGTCCATTGCAGTGAATCGCAAAATATCCCAACGTATCGATAGGAGTCGACCTGTTTCGTAGTACAACAGAATGGTTGGCAAGCGTGAGTCTTGCACCAATAGCCTTCAAAAAGGTCTCATCTTTATTTTTTATTTTTTTTAATCTTTTCACGGTCCACTCCGCCCAGCATTCCGAAAAATGAAAACAAGCATGGCCAAAAGCGTGGCCTGTCCTCTCACTGTTCATTCTCAACCATGGATAACGCTTTTGTTTTCCTTTCCCTCTGCATATTTTCCCCCAAGCAGCTGAAGAAGCAGCGGCTCCGTAGCCCTGCATCGTATCCAGGAGACGGTCCCAGAATGGAGACCTCGCAGCCTCACTGCACAGTTCCATAGCAGACCTCCGGGCTCCGTCCAAACAGAAAGGCTCTCACACAGGAAAAGAAATAGCGGATCTCACTTATCATTTACGAATATTTCACTTGAGAAGTAAACAAATGTCGTTGTCGTTTTCTCGTGGACAAAAAAGACGAATGGTGCAGTAAAAGGAGGCTGCGTCCTCTCCCACTGTGGCAAACCAAACACACGTTTCTCCACGATCTAACCGGTGCTCCCTAATATCCCGTCCCATTAGGAAGAGCGTTGTCGGGTCTGTCTTTTTCCACCAGGTCTGACGCCAGGTCAAACGTGTCCTGTTTACTTCTGGTCTCTCGTCCTGTTGACGAGAGACCAGAATGCTGGCAAAATCCAGTTGTCTTGCGATTTCTGTCATCATCATTGTTGTTGCTGTTGTTGTTGTTGTCTACGTTTTCCGGCAGAGACTTCCAGACGTAGAAACGGGGTGGGGGGGGTGGTGGTGGTCGCTCGGGGCCGGTGGGTCGGGGGGCCGTGGGAGGGGGCGGGGGGGGGTCCTCAGCTGTGCATGTAGTTCCTGCAGGGGGAGTCCGGGCGGTAGTCGTACTTCCCCAGGCCGGGGGGATAGTACGTGGTGGTGGTGGTGTATACGTTGGCGGAGGGCATCGCCGCGGTGAAGTAGTTGCAGGTGTCATCGTTACCGTGGAGGTTGTTCTTGTTCAGCGTCTGCTGGGTCCGGGACAGGAGGAGGAGGAGGAGGAGGAGGAGGAGGAGGAGGAGGAGAGGGAGGACAGTGAGAGAGAAAAGACCAGAGTTTGTTAGAACCTTGGGAATGGAGTGACGACGGCGGCAGCGTGTCAGTCCTTCACCAGAACACCCGCCTCCGAGAAGACCGCGCAAGCTGCCGTTATGGCTAACAGTCTTTCAGAAGGTCATCGAGGTTATTTCGGATATTGTCACGCTGTCGATAACCCCCCCCCGACGTCGACCCACCTTGAACTCCATGGGGGTGTACTTGTCGTTCTTGGGCGTGGCGTTGGCCTGCTTGCCGTAGGTCAGGTGGTTGGGGGTGCTGGGGTGGATGACGGCCGAGTCGTGGCTAGCGGCGTGGTTGAGCCGCTGGCAGTAGGCGAAGGCTAGCGCCGAGAGCAGCGCCGCCAGGAAGAAGCTAGCCGCGCCCACCGCTAACAGCTGGAAGAGGGTAAAGGCTGGAGGAGAGGTGGTAAGTACAGAGGGACAAGAGGGTGGGGGGTGAGATATTACATTACATACATGTTTTTGTGTCCAAAAATTAGAGAGAGAGAGAGAGAGAGAGAGAGAGAGAGAGAGAGAGAGAGAATCAATTGTTATTACTTACTTCCACAGGTCTGCTCGCTCTCCTGCCCGGGCAAAATAACTGGAATGGGGGGAGAGAGAGAGAGAGAGAGAGAGAGATGGATAGTCGAGGAAAGGCAAGGATAGAAAAACACAAAAAGACTGATAAATAAAATGTAAACATCAAACAACTAAATAATCGTTTTTTAACGATAAAACGAGATGAGGTAACAATGTATTCTGGGGGGAAAACGCTGACAGAACAGTGTAAATTAAAAAAATAAAAGAATGAAAAATAGGAATAAAGGCAAATAATCAATGGTGTGTTGGTTCCTTAGTTCCTAGCTAGCTGGGTGGGTGAGCTGTGCTAACTAGCTAGCTGGGTGGGTGAGGTTGGAGGTACAGACCAGGGACTTGGTGGGCACGGCAGGGCCGGGTCTGAGTGCCGTTCCTCAGGCAGTCCTCCCCCCCACACTGCCTGCTGCGGAGCTGCCGGCCGTCCACATCACACGCCCCCCACTCAGACCACACCCCCTCACCTGGAGAGAGAGAGGGAGTCAGGATGGAAGAACCTGTGTGTGTGTGTTTGTGAGATCTGACAGGTATGTGTGTGTGTGTGTGTGTGTGTGTGTGTGTGCGTGCGTGCACGTACCCTGGCAGGTGTGTGTGTTGCAGAGTGCCTCCTCGGTGTGGAGGCCTATACAGATGTCTCCCCCGTGGGAGGGGGAGGGGCTGCTGCAGGAGCGGGACCGCTGGTAGTGACCCCCCCCACAGCTGGCGGAGCACTGGGACCAGGGTGCCCAGCAGGACCACGCACCACTCACTGGGAATGCAGACACACACACACACACACACACACACACACACCAGTTATGTGTTGACACATCTGTATTCATCCACACATACACAGACTATACCACACAGCCCCAGGGGGATTCTGGGAGTTGGAGTCTTTCTATCTTACCGCCGCAGGGTTGGGGGTTGCAGTCCTGGTACTCGACGGGGGACCCCGAGCAGGCGCCGGGGGCCTGCGTCTTGCCGTCCGGCGTGGCGCAGGAGCGCTTGCGGACGCGGAAGCCTCCGGAACACTCCCGGGAGCACGCGGACCACATTTCCCAGGCGCCCCAGCGGGTGCCGTGGGGGGGGCGGGGCGGTACCCGCCCGCTGGACTTTACCAGGTCCTCCACCAGAGCTGATGGCAGAGCGACAGCGGATATATGGTTATAGTAGTGGTACTACTTTCACCTATAACGTTTTTTATCGACTTAACCAGCTGGAATTCGGCGCTGCGAGCGTATTGTTTTTGCGTTGTCAAGGTAGTGATGTAGCGATAGCGGTAATCGTAGTAATAGCACTATGACTACTAGTATAATAGTTGTAAAAGTATTCATTATCTACTGGGAGATGTTTAGTAGCAAAGTAAACTACATTTACAACGGTCTACGGAAACTAATGTATGCCTTTGATATGTGTACAAAAAAATGGTGAATTACAGTAAAAGCTGGCAGTTTGTAGAATATTTGTGTTGAATGCCATATGCCTTTATATTCTTTGACGAACCTTTATATATAAAAAGAAAAAGTCTGTCCTTTGTCAAGCGGGAATTCCTGACTGAGCCAAAAGTCTCAAAGCAAAATAAAAGCCTTGCAAAGAAGACGAAGTCGTTGTGATGTGTTTGAAACATGAACCACAGAAGTACTTTTTTGTAATTTGCGAGTTCAGCAGAAAACCTGCCGGGAAATGTTTACTCTCAAGCCCATGAAATGCAGGTAAACAAACCTGTTTTCCCAACTTTTGTTGTGTAGCTCAAGACACACACACACACACACACACACGCACCCACACACGCACCCACATTCACACACACACATGCACACATGCACACACACACACACTCAAACCAAAATTATTTACATATAAATAGTAGCCACCTCTGTAGCTGTAAACTGAGGCAGACAAATATTTGATACATATTTCATTTTTTGATCAGTCGGAGTGGCGATATTACAGCGACATAATCAAAGAAAAAAAATCTATTAAAGAACTCGTAACTACACAACACCTGTATCGTTCGTACAAGTCACTCTGTGAGCGGCGATAAGGTCAAATAAAACTTTGATGAGTGTGTGTGTGTGTGTGTGTGTGTGCGTGCGTGTGTGTGCGTGTGTGTGGGGGCACGACACCATTAGAAGCCTGCTGACGTTCGCTACTTCACTCAGCACTCATTTCCTTTCCTACAACTCGGCCTCGTATGCCCACTCAGCACACACACACACACACACACACACACTGATGAGGGCTGTGGATCTCTCTCTCGCTCTCTCTCCCTCTCTCTCTCTCCCCCCCCCCTCTCTCTCTCTCCCTCTCTCCCTCCCTCTCTCTACACCCTGAAAAACGGTCGCGTGTAAACCGACGGGTGACGGCACGGACGCTACCGCGTCCATACTGTTTTACAGTCTGGACCCCCAGACCCCCAGACTCACAGTCGGTCCCGCAGGCCCCGGAGCCGTCGGCGGGGCAGGCGCGTGTCTCCGCCTTCCTCTTGCCCAGCTGCAGCTGGTGGGGGTCGGCCAGGAGGGCGCGGCAGGTGTAGCGGAAGCGCTGCTCCTGCCGTGCCCCGTCCCGGCTCACGTTGACCGGGGTCCAGGGGGTCCAGGGGGTGTTGCGGCGGACCTCAGGGCAGGCGTCCAGGTTGCAGGCCTTGTACTCCTGCAGGGAGGACACGACACATTGCAGAACAACAATGAAATAAGGAAAGCTAAGGAAAGGATCATAGACTGTATGGATAATACACACCCAACATCCAACATATAATCAAACGTAATAGTTTCGCCTGTGATACGCTCTGCACGTATCCACATGCACAGGCAGAGAGAGTTCCATGGTCATTATTGTTTCTAGCTTGCTCATGAATATTAATTTTGAGACAGTTGCTAATTAGTCTGGTGTGTCTGTGATAGGCTGTGACACGACCTCGCTAGGCAGGGGGTCTGTCTATCGGCTTTATACCATAAGCAGTTCTTTCTCATTTAAAAGAAAACAAACTTTGTAAGCAGGAATGAATAATAGAAATGAAAAGGGATAATTTATTTTTTTGTAGTCCTTGGCTTAGATCGGTTCGACAGTGTAATTCATACATTCCTAGAGCAGACGCAGAGCAAGTTGAGAACATGCGTGCCTTGTAATCTCAGTTTTCTATTATGCCACGACGCTTTTGTTCATTACACCACTGATTTGTTTGGCTGCGAAACCAGTGTGGGGAAATGAATCTTCCGGGATCCCTACATGTCTGTCTCTTGTTTGAAGTTTAAAAACACTAGAGAGAATGGCAGTAAAATGTAGAGACAATGCTGGTATGCTTTTGATTTTGTACTTTAAATTTGATTTACCCTGGCTTTGACTTGACTTCAAAGTTTAAACTTCAAACTCTGTGATAGCTGCACATAAACTATGGCTTTGTATTTGACCTTTTATAATAATTAGAATGATAATAATGAATTGGTTTTTGACTACATTTCAGTAAAATGTAGTAAACAATAAAAATGCTCGTGCATAGTGTTGCATTGTGAAAAACAAGATTCTACTTCATACAAAATAAGATGTTTTACATATAGACACTTAAAAAGTGCCGCCCTAGTGTGTGTGTGTGTGTGTGCGTGTGTGTGTGGGTTGCTGGGTTTACCGTAGAGCATCCCGGGCAACTGTTGCCGTTCTCGCAGACCCTGGTCCGGGCGTGGACCCCCCCGCCGCACTCGGCACTGCAGCGTGCCCACGGGCCCCAGGGTGTCCAGCGGACTGGCAGCGGGCACGGGGTCTTCTCATTACACAACCTGGAGATGGAGATGGACGAGGGAGAGAGAGAGCAAGAGGGTGAGAGATGGGCGAGGGGGGAGGGAGAGAGAGAGAGAGAGAAGACGGAGATGAAGTGAGAGAGAAAGAGAGGGAGGGGGGGGGATTGAAGAGAGGAGAGAGGGAGGGGGAGAGATGGGGGAGGGAGAGAGAGAGAGAGAGAAGAGAGAGAGAGAGAGATTTCATGGTGCTGTTTCCTGCCCAGTGACTACTACTTCTGCATTGGCTGGACGGTACGTGTATACTATTCCTGTAGCAACCTTGATGACAAAAGTGCATCATACAGTGGAATCGCATATTCCAAATTAAAGGTGTTGTAGATTTAAGAGCTCTAATTTGAGTGCAATTTGTCAGTGA
>OOFB01027954.1:16235-27529 GCA_900323305.1 Trachyrincus murrayi
GCTGGAAAGAGGAGAAGACGGAGGTTCTTCAGCTCTACAGAATTACACAGATGTGTGTGTGTGTGTGTGTGTGTGTGTGTGTGTGTGTGTGTGTGTGTGTGTACGGACTATGGTCCAGCATCTCCCTATCTGCCCCAGTGGTACAGATGAGGAGACAAGCCTACTGTGTGTGTCTCTCTGGTTTGTCACAGTAGGATTTCTATGGGGTTTGGCGTTCACACCAGGGGGCCTCACACCCATTGGGTCCTTCCCTGACACTCATGCTGCTTGGATGCGTGTCTGTCCCCAGGAGAACTTTTTCAGGCGGCTGTATGTGATGTACACGGTCGGGTACGCCGTGTCCTTCAGCTCCCTGCTGGTGGCCATCTTCATCATCGCATACTTCAGGTGAGTGTGGAGGTTCATGCTGTCTAGGGGTTTGTCGTACGCAGTGTCCGGAAAGGCCTTGATAACTGGAAGTTACGATCAAAAGGATACAAAGAGGCGTGATCGTATGCCAGAGCTGTATGATGACTAGGTCAGTCTACCAGCCTACCCAGTGGACTGTACCAACTGGTAGACTTATCTATCCATCATACATCTGGGTGGACACTCCCACATGTGATGGTACTATGTCAGTGACAATTTTAGTCACATGACAATTTTGAAACAGCTTGTAATGGCTAATCACACTCACACCCGGTGGTAAAATAGGGGCCCTTTAAGTCTTTGGGTGCAATTCCAAGTCAAGTCTCAAGTCTGTTTGGTCCAAGGCAAATCTCAAGTCTTTCGAGGCAAGTCCAAGTCAAGTCTCAAGTCTTTACATTAAAAGTGGACACGGATAAATAAAAGTGGACATGGATACATTTGTAATAAACATTGTCGATTTCAAATACAATGGTTTGGGTGATTAATTAGATGATTAATTGGACAGAATGGACAAAAGGCCAAATTATTCCAGAAGATGGCAGTAATGCAACATTGGGGATGCAAATTGCCTCAATATACCAATAAAAAGTTTTTAGAATTTTTGCTATTTGCTATTTTTTTGCTATTTTTGTCAATTTTTTCCAAAAATTGACTCAAGTCCTTTAAGCACGTTACATTTGCGCTCTGTGTGCTTTGCTTCGTTTTAAAACATGATTCTAGTTCTTGTTTTCGCGACTTGAGTCTCAAGTCTCCAGTTCTGTCGTGTGCCAAACTACACAAACTTTAAAGGACCATACCAGTCTGGGTGATTGAACCAGGCAAATATGAAAAAGATAACAGTTGTAAATTGGGGGGGACATGTTATAGAAGAGATTCAACTTGATTTGACCCCTCTGGGTCACATGGTCTGAGAGCTATTGAATCTTGAAATATTTGAGACCTATTGAAATTAGAATGTTGAATATATTTTTATTGTAATATTTTTAAGTGCAAGCAAATCTTTGACCTAAATGTTGCTGTAAATTGTAGTTGATTTTTTAAGGGAGACTGTAGAGTCAGACTGTAGAGTCAGGGGAGACAGTTCTGATGGTTTGATCACTCAAACCGGTATAGTCCTTCAACCAGCTCTTGAAGCTGGTGCAACAGAAGAGTAGTAGAATAGGAGTAGAATAGGGACAAAGAAAAAAACGACTGAAATGAAAAAAATAATCATGTTTGCGTGGTAATGAATTTCTGTAGTTATTGATGTGTACAAGGTTTTATACAAGGTTGTCAACAGATGAGTCTTGTTAGATGAGGGGGGGATGAAAACGTCTGCTGCTGTTATTCATTTAGAGTGAATAACAATTGTACAATTGAACAATAATTGTCACTTGACTGCCTGGGAAGTGGAGCTAGTCAGTAGTTACGAGTTAGGTACTCTCACAGAGCCAGCCTTTCCATACAGAAAGTCTGGGACACAGCGTTGATTAACTGTGTCAAGAACCGCCTACTTGTCAGGAAGAGGTCGTTTGATTGACATGCAAGCACGACTAACCACCGACTGTAATTCGGGAACGGTACTTCTAGAGAAACAGACCCGCGGTGAAACAATTGCTCAGGGGTCTACCAAAAACAAAAAAAGATATACTGCAAACTGAATAAACCCATGGATGTAAATATAAGAATAAACCTGATTCATCCATATCGTGCCGGAGCCATGTCTACATTTCTGTGAGTGACAATGCTGACAGCCAATGAGAATCATGTCTTCACTTTACTTTACGTCACATGGTGACGTAGTGCTAATGAACAGAAGAGGCGGAAACTCATGGTTTTGAGGATTTTCCTTAATCATTCCGGCATACACAAATATGAATGTTCTGGTGGCATTCACTTGGAGGATAACCTTTTAAACAGCCGAGACACATTTGAATGTAGCTTAGCGAAGGCACAAAGGGTTCTTGTTGGATAAATAAACCAACCAACCTTGCTGATAGGACAGGACAATGTGTTTTCCTTTTACACAAGAGAGCTTGTTCAGTATGTACTTCTTACCTACATGTTGTATTAATGAATGTTTGTATCCCAGAATGCAAGAAATATTTCACCACTCAATTAATTACTGAATCCTAAATAATTAATATATTTGTTCCACTTAATAGGCAATTATAAAAAAAGTAGTTGTGATCCAACACGAAGAACATTGCTGTCTTCAGGCCACAATGTGCTTTATGTGGAGACATCCTTGCATTCACAATGAGCTGGGGCACATTCTGACCTTGGTGATAACGTGGAAGCCAGATGCATGTTGTCGTAGCACATGCTACCTTGAGATATACCTGGGAGTGTACTTTTACCGCAGTAGAACTGCAGTAGCACTAACTTGTTCTGCCCGTTCACCCATGCGTTGATCGATCCGTATATACATCCATCCATCCATTTCATCATTCATCAAACCACTCGTCTGTCTTTCCATGTTACCCATCTCCCGATCAAGCAGCAAATCGACCCAATAGACTTGATTGTTTATTTAGCTAAAAGTCGACAAATACGTTCGTTCAAGGCAAACAACGTGGATGTACATTTCCAGATCAAACACCTATGATTACGTCCATGTGTTACCTAGTATTACTAGGCATATCAAGCAGTTGTGTATTTAGTTATACAATAACTAAATAACATAAAATATTTTTGTATTTTTGTTAAAATACAACATTACAAAGTGGTCAAAAGAATTGGAAGCCTTTGGTGAATCAGTTTCACTTCGTCACTCGCCCCTTTTTATGTCCCTTTATTCCACCTCGCCTTCTCAAAGGTACAAACACGGAATGGGGTTCGTTTCGTTTCTGCCTTTAAGCCGGCAGCGGAGATAGTAACAAAGCCGGAGCGACGTCTGTGTAAAAAGGGTAAGCCGACATGGCGAGACAGGGGGTGTGGCGCTTTGATGGCGTGTTATGTGTGTGAATTTATTCTCTTTAATCTCTTCAATTTCTCCTCCCAACGTATTTCTGATCGCGCAAACACCAACAACACACACTCCAGAATAACCTATCGACTGAACTGCACCGCAAACAAGCCTGTCCAATCAGCACTTTTCAATGTATAGTATTTAGGAATCTCTGCCCCTCCGCCCCCTTTTCTCTCTCTCTGTCTCTAGAGCAGTGATCTCAATGTTCCAATGTTAATTCATGTTTCAGTGGCTTACTATTTCATTGAGTTTAGCCCCAAATTGTTGCAGCTCTTTGTTCTCTCCATGTTTTTAACAGTACATGAAGGCATCGTTGATTACTGCAATATTGGTAAATACATTTTTTATTTTTGGGTCGTGACTTAATGACTAATGACACATGTGGCCGGACCAGTTGAGAACCACTGGTCTAATGACACATGTGGGTCCTGAGGCCGGACTGGTTGAGAACCACTGGTCTAATGACACATGTGGGTCCTGAGGCCGGACTGGTTGAGAACCACTGTGAACCACTGAATCAGCAATACGTGTGTTTTGATATACTCTCTCTCCCTCTGCATTCTGCAGGCGTCTCCACTGCACGAGGAACTACATCCACGTGCACCTCTTCATCTCCTTCATGCTGCGGGCGGTCAGCATCTTTGTGAAGGACAGGGTGGACTACGCCCGGGCCGGCCTGCAGGACTTTGACTCTCTGCTCATGGACAACATCAAGCCAGTCACCATCGCACCGCTGGACAACTCCCAGTATGTGAGTACTGCTTATTCCAGATACCGTGACTCCACCTTGCTCAACTCCAACCCGAGTGGTTGCTGGGTTCGATCCCCAATGTCCGCTCCTTAATCTCTCTCGCTAGATATACAAGTACGTATGTGCTAATTATTGTACACCCCCCCCTCCCTCCCCCACCCATATTGAATGGAGACAGATCGCTGTGGGTTGGATGGAGAAGGAATAAACCCGAACTGTAAATAATCCAAGCTGTACTGTCTGCGTATTGAGTTGTGGTTAGAACCAAGCAGCCGTATTCACATCACAGCACCGTGTCCACTCAGCGTAACGCCTGGTGAAATGAATGCCGTTAATATAATATGCTATACAGGACTCACCGCTCCGGGCTACAAATTCCCTGAACCAATCACCGAAGATGCCCTGATTGGTTAGAAATGACCTGGGAGCGGTCTAAAATCTAAATGGTCTCATACAGAGGCAGGCGCAGTCAACTCGAAATAGATATTCTCACAGCGCATTTCACTCACTAATAGCTGACAGATGGCTATGTCATTTCTAACAAATTACACTCAAATAATAAATCGTACCTATAGCACCTTTAAACTACTGACCTGAGAGAATATAAACAACCAGGTTATTAAACTACTGACCCGAGAGAATATAAACAACCAGGTTATTAAACTACTGACCCGAGAGAATATAATATAATAATATATAATATATTTGGTATCGTATTCTTGTAGGCTCTGGTAGCCCTGGTGTTTGTTACGCTTTCGTACTGTTTTAACATCACATGTTTTATCACAGTGTTTTAACTTTTTGTGTTGTACTGATTATGCCCTCTTGGAACGTGATGTAATGTATACGTCTGTGTGAGGTTGTGTGATCGTGCGCATGGGTGGCCAACCCAGTTTCCCTCTTGGGGATAAATAAAGTAAAGTAAGTGATGAGAGTTTCTCAAGTAAGTAGTGCTTGTATGCATGTATTTGAGTTTTTGTCTGTCTGAAATGCTGACCGAAGAATATAAATAAACTGAGCCACCTTGTGATAGTGGGCCAGAAGATATTTGGTGTGAGCTTCCATGATCTCCCTCATCTTTGCCAAGGGAGAGGCACTCTGAAGGCTCAGGCTATTCTATGACTCCCACCCTCTGCATGGTGAGTTCCATCCTATCAGGACGCAGGTTCTGCTTCCCAAGCTGTGGCGCTCACAGATGCTGGTCGTCTTTTATCCCTTCAGCCGTTGGCTTCCTAAACAAATGTACCTGAGGTGCTTCTTTTTGTTTTTATGTATTTATTGATGTTCATTTTACTTACGTACACTGTTGTGTATTATCGTTATTATCACTTGTTTTGTTTTTTATTAAGAGTTTACTCCCCGTTGGCTTCCTAAACAAATGTACCTGGGGTGGGTTTTGTTTCTTTATTTATTGATATTCACTTGCTTATTCACTTATTATCATTATTATTATATTATATACTTGTTTAGTTTTTTATTAAGAGTTTACTCCCAGTGTGTTTGGTGCTGGCCCTCCTTAATTGTACGTGTTCTACCTCTGATGATTATGTCAGTGTTTTCTATTTATTGTTGTTTATGTATTTGTTATTGTTTATTTTGTATTTATTTTGTAGATTTACTCTGCTCTACTAATACGTAAAACACCACAGAAGAAAAAGATTTTTTGACACACATTGAATCAGGCAGAGAAGAAGAAAGACCTACGAGACAAGTTAACAGTGCCTTGCAATCGGTTTCAACACGTCATGTGTTTGTTTGTCTCCCTTCAGACCGGATGTAAGATCACGGTGCTGCTGTTCATCTACTTCCTGGCTACCAACTACTACTGGATCCTGGTGGAGGGGCTGTACCTCCACAGCCTCATCTTCATGGCGTTCCTCTCCGACTCCAAGTACCTGTGGAGACTCACGCTCATCGGATGGGGTGAGGAGACCGAACGCGACGACGTAATACGTTGTATAACTGTAAAATAACAAATAATATGGTAACACTCGATAATAACATTCATAAAGCCATTCACACGCAGTTAGTAAATGATGAATTACTATTCAAATGTGTTAAATTAAGACGAAAATTATGAATAAATAAACAGATAATACTATAGTGAATAATACCATTCACTATTTGATACAAAACAACTTGCAGTGAATTACAGATACAGACATTCGAGAAGACTCCAAACCCCCCTCCCCCCCCTCCCGGGGGGGCGTTACCTTTCCACTGTTAATTTCCATGTGTTTAACATGCAGGCCCAGCGGGCCACTCTGTAGTCACATCACATGGTGGTATGTGGGCCGTATGCAGAGGAGAGCAGGGCAGCTGCAGCGCTGCTAGTAGGCTCTGGTCAAATGGTGTGAAATTGAATTTGCCGGCGCCGCCATTTATTACGTGTGATGAAACAATGTATGTTCATTTTGTACACACCTTCTGCATACAAATAATACAGACAATGTGCACAGGGAGGAGAACTCTCCATTGGTGAGTTAGGCACAGTATAATATGTGGAGTGTAGAACGGTGTGCAACCCTCTCTAGTTGCTGCTTGTGGCAGTTAAGTCAAGTTTATTCGTCATATGCACAACAATTCGTCATATGCACAACAAATCAATAGTGACCCATGAAATGCTTATATTCCAGGCATCCTCAGCCGTGCAACATGACAGTAACAATACAAAGATATGAATATGATTCAAAACATGACAGGGAATGAGAGGTGAAGTGAGGTGGATCATCGATCACTATATTCGCACTGAGAATATACTAAACGACTCGTCGTTATTAATTTTACTTTTGGGATTCTTTTTTTCTTTGGACAAACTAAACAACGTATTAGTTTGCTATTATGCAAGCATGAAATGAAAACACGCTGGCTCTCACACACACACACACACACACACACACACACACACACACACACACACACACACACACACACACACACACTCTTCTCCTGTGTGTGGTTTGAAGACAGGACTAATTATATTTGCTGCCCATCTCCCATGCTAAGCCTATAATTATGACATACAGTGGAGAGCGTTACCTACTCCACACTGTTTGTGTTGATTAGGGAATTGTGGATATGAACTGCAATAATTACACAGATCAGTCCTGTACATGTTTTAAGTAATAACTAGCGGCATGGATATGACATGGAGCAAATTACACAGCTGTCAGCTGAAAATTGATGTTAAAATTGATGTACGTATTTTCACAAGTCCGCAATTTTTTGCATCATATTATATTATATATAACATCCCGTTCAAGCCTGTACGTTATTCATACAACTTGGCACCAAATGTTCCACTTTTATATGAACACAATTACCTTTGAGAAATGTAAATACATCTAAACAAATGATGCCAGTATTGGTTGTATTCTTCATTCAATGCCACGTTTGATGTAATCTCTGTTCTATACTTCTGTACTAAGCAGAATCACCACTTTAGGCAGCAGTTAGTTTTTTGTCCCAACACTACTTTCCTTTTCGTTGAATGAAGTATACCCTTGCATCTTCACACCAACAAGTCATTTGTGTTAACAGTTTTGACATTTCCTTTTAACAAATCAAGATAATCAATATATTTTTCATTACTGGGGAGTAAAAATGAAAAGAGCTGTCACGTGACCCAGTTAGGGAACTGTTAGTTATGATGTTCATTGCCATTAAACCTAACGTTACGTTGATGTCTCTCTCTGTGCTGTGTGTTCCCAGGTGTTCCAGCTGTGTTCGTGGCTGCATGGGCGGTCGTCAGGGCAACGCTGGCCGACACCAGGTGAGATGCAGCGACAGTTCGGTTCTCCAGGAACGTGGTGCCATTGCGGCTTTTTTAAATATTTTTACTACGTTATCATTTCAATAGTCCAGCTATCGTCTGTGTCCAAGTCTCTATTAAAGAAATCCGAATGATTCCGATAAACAGGCGCACCATGGATGGTATAAATTACTCCACTCACTACGTAATTTATTATCTGAAATAAAAGCAAAGTCGCTAAAATTGTAGGGAATGCATTGTGGAGTGTGTGTTGTTGGTGGCTGGTTTAAGCAGCCAGACTGATTAGACTCTGGGACTGGGTGAGGCTGCACACCTGTGGGGCATTGGCCAATCAGGCCCACAGGTTAAACCAGCCACCAGCAAACACACTCGGGAGGGGAGCTCTAGCATGTACCACCTGCTCTGTTGTTCAGACTACCACAAACTAACAATAAACCGGTTTACTCATCAACTGCCTGTGTCCTGCTGTGGGAGAAGCCTGGGAAAGCCATAGGAGATGGCATGTGGCAGGGGGAAACTGCCACATGCATAATCTTCTGTGGTACATTTTCAGTCTTCTGCGATGCCTTGAAAGGCTTCTAAGGCACTGGGATATAATATATTTAGTTTTATTGTTTTCACGGTAGTAATTGTGTTTTTATGTAAAGTTGCTCAAATTAGAAGCCCAATTCATCAAATCTTTCGGTCTTCAACAGGGTTTATTACTACCTTATTGTTTACGCCACTTCTAAATGCTTTCCTGTGGTTAAACAATAATTTTTTTTTTCTTTAGTCAACATTTTTTTTTCTGAGTTGTGCTTGACAACAAATATCAACAATATGTTCTGTTGCTGGGCTGTCCATTTGTCCTGCCGATTTCTGCGAGGGCGAGGGCCCTGTGTCTCGCTCCGCCTGCCCGCCAAGCTGTTGCCACTCGATTCCCCGCTCACCTTCCATTGAAAATGGGTGTCTTTGTCCCCCGTCTAAAATTGACTTCATTGCAGGAGTTGAGGAGGAGAGACAGATGGTGCTACACAGCAAATGTCAGAAGAGAATGGTGGAATGCAGACAGTATTGAACTTGCAGCTCTGCAGTTGAAGGGCATGGATCTATTGAAGGGTTCAGTCAAAGAGTCCATATGAATGTGTGTGTGTGTGTGTGTGTGTGTGTGTGTGTGTGATATGGTTCATAAAGAGAGCAGTCTATTAGCCCTTGGAGACTCTTCTTATCAAGCATACAAACGTGGTCCTTCAAAATTGCATGAGCCAGTAGCATAAAATATCTAAACAAACGTCACGATTCTAATGTCCATTCCAAACCATACATATTAAATATTGTTAATATTACATATTATTTTCCTTTTTAGGAATTTGTGTCCAAATAGGGTAGCGAGTATGTCGTCAAATATATCTGGAATGTATGATCTAATTCAAAGTTTGTCTCGTTGAAATAAACATCCAAGGCATCTTCAGAGGTGCATGCTGTTTGTTCGCTCTCAAAGGCAGAGACAATCCCTATAGATAATGATCTTCTGCACTGTGATTGGTCACCTAATTATCTTGGTGACCCAAGAGCACAATCCCAGCACGCAGCGTTTCTTGTTATAATCACTTGGCTTCTCGTTCTTGTTCTACTAACGTCTTCTACTAACACCCTTTGTCTCTCAGAAACCTTTTTAATTTGCCTTTACAAAGAAATAGTCTTAAGTTTGAGGCTTGGAACTGATGAACAAGTCTTCCTTCCTACTCTGAGGTTGTGGGGTTTCTCATGCTTCCTCGTAGACCTATAACCGGTAGCTCTCCCTGCTTGATCTTCATTTGATACTGTTGATAATATGTTAATTAATTAATATCACGAATACACTTAATATTACATCATTGCACTTAAAAAACTAGCGAAGTTAGATAGCTGGCTATCTGGCTGGTTGAAACATACATTTTGAATCCCTTCTCCCGTTTACTCCTCAGGGCTGAGGATGAGGCTTGGATAATACGATGTACATCGTTTATTGTAATTTTTGGTAGATCCTGTAAGCATCTGGTGTAGAAAGTCATGTTCTCCAGCTGATACGTAGCTGGCAAGTTCCCGCCCCACACACACACGTTCAAACGGAAATAAAGCATGGCCGCATCATGCAACTAGCTAATAGTGCTAATGTGACGGGACCCACATGTGTCATTAGTCATTAAGTCACGACCCAAAAATAAAAAATGTATTTACCAATATTGCAGTAATCAACAATGCCTTCATGTACTGTTAAAAACATGGAGCGAACAAAAAGCTGCAACAATTGGGGCTAAACTCAATGAAACAGTAAGCCACTGAAACACGAATTAACATGAAACATTCGTTAATTCATGGGCTTCATTCTAAAGATTTTGTTTTGGCATTTGCTCTGCGACCCACTCAAAATGGGTCGTGACCCACCAGTTGAGAATCACTGCACTAGGTCGTATTCACTCTGAAATGTATTTCAGGCAGAAATGATGCCCCGCCGCCCATAATGGAGAATGCGCCCTGTGCTGGCCCAATCAGCCCCACCAGTTCACCTTGTTATCCAAAGACCTGATTGAGTGATTTGGAGACAAATCACTGCTGGCACTGGCGGTCAAACACCGCAACCACTACACACTATCCTGCCCCGTATTATTCATACATCTCATAACAACAGTAATATATATTATTGTAACATTTACAGAATGCAGTCTTCCTAATTTTCCTCCATTTCAACATTTCTTCTACGTTAACAGTCTCATCAGACAGGACCTGTTTTAGCTCCACCAGATCCGGGGGGGGGCTTTCCTCCGCCTCCAGACACTTTGAAGTTGGCTCATTACTCCTATACTTTAAAAGGGCTGCTCTGGATGTTAAACACGAGGGCCTTCCTAACACACGCAAGGGCGGTCAACAGATAAGATGGCAGAACAGTGCTGGTGGTGGGGGGGGTAATGATACACTTTTCCCTCCGTGTCTCCTCTTTGTCTCTGCAGGTGCTGGGAACAGAGTGCTGGCAACATCAAATGGATTTATGAGGTCCCCATTTTGACAGCCATCGGGGTAAAATATCTGCTTGTCTATGAGTGTGTGTGTGTGTGTGTGTGGTGGGGGGGGGGGCACTCGTTATTTTTATCCAAAGGGAGGATGATGCCTCATATTAGGAGAGCATAACAAAATCCTGCCATTTGTGTTTTTTGAACCGTTCTCCCTGGAGAGCTACAGAACAACAGAGTGTGCAGGATATATCCTGCACTATCAGTTAGAGATGTTTTCCCTCTCATCATCTTTGAAAGCTTCAGCACAAGGACACTTTTACTAATGCTTTTAGTAAAAGTGAGACGTGTGTGCGTGCGTGCGTGCGTGGTGTGTGTGTAGTTCTATCTATTGTGACAGATAATTAAAATTGTGCAGAGGGGCGGGTGGGTTTCTACGGCGGG
>OOFB01027954.1:50420-57920 GCA_900323305.1 Trachyrincus murrayi
TAACCCTAATGTTGCAATGAATGCAATATACTTTTTTTGCACTTCCAGTTTCAAGATACATAAAGAAGAACATGTTCTTCATGTAGCAGGCGGTGTTCTTCATGTAGCACACCGCTAAACGTTTAATCTCGTCTAGTTTCGATTCAGCCTCTTATCCAGCTGGCCAGCCTACCTGCTGGCATTGTGTAGGTCTGGTCCCAGGTCCGCCGCGAAGCCCCCTGCCCGGTAGACAGCTGCTGTGCCCCAGATAGCGTTGGCCCGGAGTTGCTCCTGGCTCTGGTATGTCCAGGGAGTGGCCTGGGTGTGAGGGAAAATGACCCACCAGAGTGTGTGTTTAGAACAAGATTGGGAGGGCAGGGTAGTGTAGGGGTTAGGCTGTTTGACTCCCTAACACCCTACCTGCTCCCTCACGGATCTGAATTCACCGTAAGACGCTTTGGATAAAAGCGTCTGCTAAACGACTGATAGTAGTAAATAGTAAGATATCCCCCTCTTATGAGCTCAAGGACAAGATATCCCCAGAATGGGTCACACTCATCACAAACCAACTAGATACTACAGAACTCGAATAAACCGGATTAAAGATTCACCAATCTGTGTTTATGACAACTGTAGAAGATATAGGCTGTTTCTTCCTGTAAAGCGGGCAGAATATACTTTCCGTGTTCCCTCTTTCCCTTTGTCATATCCTCTTGACAATGCTCCAATGTCTGATCTTTAGTGAGTGAACTCCCCCCACACCTGGCGGTCAGACTCGTTGTCCCCCGTCTGCCTCTCCCTCCAGCCGGGGTCGTAGGAGCCCATGTCCTCCCCCTCCCAGGAGTACGGGGCGTGGCAGTTGGCTACGAACCGGTCCATGGGGCGGGCCGCGTCACAGGCGCTCCTGCGAACACGCACCTGGCGGATCCGGGCGGAGCCCACCAGCTTGGAGTTCCCGTCCGTGATGAAGCCTGGGACACGAGGTGCAATGATACACTCGTTAAATTAATAAAATAATAGTAATGTTATAAGTAATGAATAAGTTATCTTATTCTCCTTTTATAATAATGATAATGATTTGTTTCGTATTGTTTTTGTTGGGATAGGTTTTCCGAAGAGCTTTGTACCAGGATAGATTCTGAAGATGGTTCTACTGACATAGTTTCCGAAGAGGTTTTTACCGACATATGTTCCAAAGAGGGTTTTTATCGGGATAGGCTCTCCGAAGAGGTTTTTCCCGACATATGTTCCAAGGAGGGTTTTTACCAGGGTAGTCTCCGAAGAGGTTCTTGAGGAGGGATCCGTTGGCCCAGGAGAACACCTGGCTGTAGGTCATGCTGTTGGAGGTGTGTTTACTGAAGCTCCTGCGGATGTGCTGACTCAGGTAGAAGGCGTTGGGGTCCCGCTGACTGTACGCCACCAGCAGCAACATCCACATGAAGCCTACGTAGGCTGAGGAACCAATAACACATTCATTACTGCACCTATTTAATAATAATATCATTGCATTTGTATAGTGCTTTTCAAGGCACCCAAAGCGCTTCACGTCGTGTGTGTGTGTGTGTGTGTGTGTGTGTCACATATCTTATGTAATATTACAAGGAGTA
Source organism: Trachyrincus murrayi (assembly GCA_900323305.1). Lineage (NCBI taxonomy): Eukaryota > Metazoa > Chordata > Actinopteri > Gadiformes > Macrouridae > Trachyrincus > Trachyrincus murrayi. The sequence continues at coordinate 52,007 of OOFB01027954.1, forward strand.
ATTCATCGAGCAGGCACAGTCCCTGATTTCATGAATACAAAAGTAATATAAAAATCGGATTTGAGGCGCTATAACAGGCGACGAAGGGCTTTTCCTTTCATCAACACACAATATTAGTTAAAAGGATGAAACATTTGACACGTCTCCTTTTCTTAAATTCCTCCTGAAATCGAACCGCCGCCACAGAACTCATACACAGTGTGTATGAAGAAATAGACGAAGACGGACGACTAGACGGACCCATACGTAACGTTTTTTTTTATCATCCACATACTGAGTATCTCCTTGATGAGAGCGAAGGCTCTCTGCTCCTTGACGCGGTTCCTCCTCATCCGCTCCATGTTCACCAGAGGAGGGGGCCGGTAGAGCCGGCTGTCCCTGCAGACGGGCTGACCTGGCTGGGCGTCTTCAGGTGGAGAAACCCCCGGGGGTGTCCCGAGGACGGGTGTTTGTTGGCACATTTTGATGAAGATATTTAGACAGCGGGAGATGGGGAAGAGGGGAAACGAGAGAGATGGAGAGGGAGAGAGAACAAGAGAGAATGGAATTGAGAGCAAGAGAGAGAGGGATCGGATTATATCTGCTTTGACAGTGTGAATGTTTACTCTCCATGCAAATAAGACTCAAAATAAGAAGATTAAATTGAAAGATAGAGAGAGAGAGAGAGAGAGAGAGAGATACATTTCCATACAGCTGGTCTAGCTTGGTTTTATTATGTTTGATTTGATATATTTGTCTGCAGGGAAAAAACCTGTTCGCACGAACCAGAAACTCAAGCCAGAACCAACGAGGCAGGGTACTTATCACAGAGCGCTTTTTAACTGCTGGGGTGGCAATTCTGTCATTTCTATCAATGGGAACCATGAGCTTTGCTTTTGCACTGCTGAGTGCCTGAGCGATGTAGAGAGTTAGCTGCAGAGATTCTATGGTTGCCTTGCAACGGTTAAAAGGCGCAGTGAGCTGCCCTGCTTTTTTCTGGGCTTCAACAAAAAGGCAGTGCAGTGTTCTGTGCGATCGCCACCATACAGTGCATTCACATACACGTCATTAATGAGCGGGTAGGTGTGTGTGTGTGTGTGCGCGTGTGTGCGTGCTTGCGCGTGTTTCATAATTTATCATTATCACTTTTATCATAATCTATTAATGAGTATTTATTGATGGGCTTTACCTGAATTGATTGATTTGTGAAACTGTATGTTTTCATGGTCGTCCTCGTCCACCTTCTTGAATACGAGAGCAAAGAAGATGGCGAGACCCAGCACCTGTCATAAGAGACGCAACATCACTTTGGCACTTAGGTTTTCAAAATCAGAATCAGCCGTATTCATGACGAAAATGAATATGAAATGAATATAAACATTTACATAGCACAGCACAAGGCATTCATCTTGGTCATGGAAGAGAGAGAGAGGTCATGGAAGAGAGAGAGAGGTCATGGAAGAGAGAGAGGTCTTTATAGAAAGAGAGAGAGAGGTCATGGAAGAGAGAGAGGTCTTTATAGAAAGAGAGAGCGAGGTCTATGGAAAGAGAGAGAGGTCATGGAAGAGAGAGAGAGGTCTTTATAGAAAGAGAGAGAGAGGTCATGGAAGAGAGAGAGGTCTTTATAGAAAGAGAGAGAGAGGTCTAGGTTAGGTTTCATAATAGGATAACCGCCTTTTGTTGCCTGAAGGGAAACTTATCCCACATACACACATTCCCTCAACCATATGTACGGATGTACTGTAAGAGGCAAACGTTACCTTGGAAAACATCCACCTTTTGTACATTATTAAATGCTTTATGAAACACATAACATACAAACTGTTCCATAAATAGGTACAAACTCACACACGAATCATCTCTCACATACATACATACATACATACATACATACTTGTAAATTCACACACTCACATGTGCAACGTCATACTCACAATTACATTTGTGAAAATGTGAAAGCGAGAATGTGTTGTAGTGCATGTGCTTTTAGTAGGATAGGATATTTTATTTATATAGGCGCTTGTGTAGACACTCAGACACTTCACAAAGGCAACACAACATAGTTACAGTAAACAATATAAAGATAATGAGAGTAAAAATACAAATATCAATAAAAACATTAAAACATGATGAAAGTCACATTATTATTATTATTATTATTATTATTATTATTATTATTACCTCGTGTGTCTGTCTGTGTGTCTATATGCGGGATGTCTCAAAAAATTGAGTATGGACTTGCACCAAAGTGTGTGGGTAGGTTGCTTATGGGCCAAGTAAGAAGTGATTCACTTTTCATGGCAAGCGGCCAAAAGGGGGCGTGGCATATCACAAAAAGGTGCATAACTTCCCATAGATTTGTGTAAGACCACCAAAAATGTATCCTGAAAGGTTTGTCAGAGGCTCATGATGATTGTTGGCTGACCTTCCCAAGCCCTGCCCACTTCCTGTTTTCTTGGACTCAGCTCAGAGCAGCCAATTGGCTCCCTCCAAGCCACGCCCACTTCTATCAAGCTGATTCCTTGGCGGAGGTCTGTGCTCTACTGAGCACATTTTCTAGTTATTAGTATTATTATGATTTATCATTAAAAATCCTCTGCCACCTCACCTTGAGCGGCTGGATGACGAGGAGGCTCTCGAAGAAGGAGATGGCCATGGAGATGAGCCAGCTGATGGACATCGGCTTGCCGAACTTCAGGCCGTACAGCATGGTGAAGAAGCCCGCCACCGCACTGGTGGCGGCCACCAGGAGCCAGCCCAGGAACACAAACCACCAGGGGAGACCCCCTCCTCTTCCACAGCAGCTCCTCCTCTCCTTCCCCTCCTCTGGGCTGATGGAGTCAGGCCTACGAGATGATAAGAGTTCATCACTTTATGTTTGTTCCTCTGGTCGGCTCGACAGAGTTGACTGGAGGATGTTGGACACTTTTCAATGGCATTCACATGTCTACATTTAACTATTGTTTAACAGGCTAAATAGGTTGATTTCAAATAGTGTCTGGCAAGACATTCAGCAACAAGGATCTCAATGGTTTTGCTTTGGAAGAGCTGTCCATGCGTTTCAATTGTCCCCACCTCTGGGTCACCTTGTCCAGATCTCGGTTGTGGACCTTCACCGTCTGGTCTTGTAGGAGGTCTTTCATGGCCTGGACCTGCTCCAGGGCCAGACTGTGGGTGTTCTGGTCCGGATGGTGGGAGGGATCCAGCAGGCTCAGCCTACGCTCGACGTAGCATAGCTGTCTGTGCAGGTACTGGGTCTTAGCCTGGTGGATCTGCACGCTGTTGTTGGTTCTGGTCTGGGGAGGCCCACCATCGACACTGTCGCCCTCTGGGGAAGACATTTTTTATCTTTATTTTTTTAAACTTATATATCCATCCATCCATCTATTTGTGTCTGTATGTCTATCTATATAGCTGTGTTTCTATCTATCTACCCATCTATCTATATACCCCTCCCTCCATCTATCTATCTATCTATCTATCTATATATACTGTATATATATATATATATATATTTTCCATATCTATCTTTCTATCTATAAGTATCTATATCTCTGTTTATATATATATCTATATCTATATCCATCCATCCATGCTATATCTCTATAATACCAGGTGTTAACACGGCAGGTTGGTTGGAGTGTGTTATCACAGTAAGGGGGCCCCACCTTGTATCTGAGGCTCTATAACGAGGTGCTGAGAGTCTTGGGTGTCGGTGTGTGTGTTGATCTCCCCGTCGGCACCCGTTTCCACGTGCTCTTGGACGATGGCCGCGACCACGGAGAGAACGCCGTCGATATCGTCTCCATCGGCCGTCTCCAACTCTCTCTCCTGCGGCGGGGGGACGCTGCTCTTCAGGGTCTTAGATAACGAACACGCCGTCTTTCTGATGTCCTGATGGCAGCAGATGCATGTTACCACATATTTATACATGATAAAGATATAAGATAAGATACAACTTGATTGATCCCAGATGGGAAATCCGGGTGCCACAGCAGCAAGTAGAGGACAGCAGTAGAATAAAAAAAGAGACTTTTATACAATTAGATACATTCAAATACTTTCGTCCTTTAAATCCATCTTAAGTTCAAGAGTTCAGCTCAAACAATATAATTGCTTTTCGTTGTATGGAATCAGACATCATTCTCACTTGTCAGGAAATGAATCACCGTAGAACTTACTGTACCTTGACGACAGACTCTACTGTTACCTTGACAACAGACTCCACGGTGACATCACAGGCAGCAGGAGGTTGAGGTGCTGGGGTTTGGAGGCAGTGTGCTGGAGGTGACTTGGGGCCTGGAGCATCCGGCTTGGCCCGAGGGCGTCCGAGAGTCGTCGTCTTTGTCTCTCTGGGGCGAGTGTAGCGGAAGGCACTGACGATGAGAACGTTGACAGGGAACACCAGGAGGGAACTCTGCACCCCGATCCTGAACTGCTGCCAGGTGAACTCAATGTGACCTAGAGAGAGAGAGAGAGAGAGAGAGAGAGAGAGAGAGAGAGAGAGATAGAAAGAAAAGAGGTAGTTAGAGGGACAGAGAGAGATAAAACACACTTTTAATTGCAAATGTTAGTCAATCTGTTTGTCTCTACGTCGCCTGTCCATCCATCCATTGGTTGGTGTGTGTGTGTGTGTGTGTGTGTGTGTGTGTGTGTGTGTGTGTGTGATGTCCATGCATGGTGTGACGTGTGTGTGTGTTGTTCCGTTGTGCCCACCCAGATCCATGACCTGCTCCGAGGGGTCCTGGGGGACGCCGTAGAACATGATGCTGGTGAGCATGGTGCACAGCAGGAGGGAGAAGCAGCAGGAGACCCTCTGGACGCGGGTGAAGGGGCTGCTGGAGGGCCGGCTCACCACAGAGAACCAGAGGTGACCGTCGCTGAAGCCAGTGCAGGTCTTGCTGTAGAACAGATTACTGTGGGGGTGGGGGGGCGGGGGGTTGACATTGGATTTGAGTGAGAGAATGAAGAGAATAAAGACATTAAGGTGCTTGCTAACTTCTCCGATCAGGCCGGTTGACGTTTTCACAGTCTGCAGTTGAGTTTCACTGCCAAGTGAAAAGTATTGTCTGTAGAGCTATCCCCTCGGGTCAGAAATGACTGAAACATTTCAGGAGATCCATTCAGGAGATCCATTTGTGAATTCATGTGAGGAAAGGACAGATTATTGGGTGGTCTACTGCTTTCATCTCATTAATATGTTGTTTTTTACATTTAAGGGTCACCAGAGATGTCTAAAAAACTTAACAGTATTATCACCAGCTGTGCTTCCATATCGTTCTATGTTCTATGTATGTGTGAAGGTAATGAGGTGATTGCATTGCACAACAAAGTAACAAGCTAATAACAAAGGAAGTAAACAAAGTAACAAGCTAGTAACAAAGGAAGTAACAAAGTAACAAGCTAGTAACAAAGGAAGTAAACAAAGTAACAAGCTAGTAACAAAGGAAGATAAGAAAGTAAAGGAAGTAACAGATTTTCAAATATTATTCATATTCATATAATTCATATTCATATAATAATATATTCATACAATTCATATAAGATTATTTTTTCTCTTAAATCAATAAACCTATCAATAAATGCACCTTATCTGAAGCTTATATGTTGCTTTTTAGAATTGTGGCTAAAATGCATGATGTCTTCCAAGAGTCTGTGTGTTTATCTGTATACAGTATGTGTGTGTGTGTGTGTGTGTCTGATCTCAGAAGTACATCAGTTGTCTCTCACCTGAACCCCTTTAAGTCCATTTCCGTGGCAACAGGAAACACCATATCTAGAGTGCAGTCTCCCACATCTACAGCGAGCCAGCAGTTACAGAGGAAATACCACTTCTGCTCTGTCTGCAGATCCTTCACCACCACCTTGTTCACGTACCTGAGAGAAAAACACACCTGACATTAGCAGTCAGCAGCAGTAGGAAGAGTGGATATTG